>JAUMTR010000006.1:12289889-12337638 GCA_032270685.1 Microctenopoma stevenorrisi
AGAAACGGCATTTCAATCCTCTGTATGTCTTGCACCTACGGCAGAATTGACAATAAAGTTGACTTTGACTTTGACTTGACTTCAGATACGTAATAATAGAAGAAGGAGAAGAATCCAAAGGATGGGAAAGTATTTCTTTTGTGACAGTTATGAAAGTTCCAGTGAAAAAGACAATGAGCCGTACCGGTGCTGTCCTCGTAGACCACAGTTAGCTTCTTCCATTTGAAGAAAGTGACTACATCCAGGATGGCTCTGGCAATGGCGGTGTACTCGGGATACAAGTTGATAAAAAAGGTGTCCTTGTTGTCTACCGAGGGGTGTTTCCAGCGGGTCTGGATATGAGGAACTTCAAGAGCGTTGCAGATGGACTGAACAGCACTGACCGAGGAGCTGTGAGAAGGGCCGAACACCGCAACCACGCCGAGAGCGAGCTGGTCACACACTGGTGGTAGAGGACATAAAGAAAATGAGCTTTGGTGACAGGTACATATCAGTGTTTCACAACCAAACTCCATTGCAAACCAGGTACCGAGCATTGTATTCTAAATCTCAGGTACTTTTTTGTTTTAGGGGCTTATGCTAATAGTACATTTGCCATTCATGGGTCTGAATAATTTCTTTACTACTGCTACTCAACCACAGACCACTGCATTAAAGTTTAAAGGCAGTTTCTTTGGTTCATTAATCATACAACCTACATACGTATCTTTTTAAAACTACCTTGAAAACATTAGTTCATTCAGCCCCCTTTTTAGTATTTTTAAGAATTAAACATAAACATTTTACAAATGTTTTATACCAAACTAAAATGCTGTTGAATACTGCTACAAGTACATTTATAAAAGTGTTAATGAATTTTCAGTTGCTTTGGACAAGTACAACTTTACTAGACTGGCATTTATTGTTGATACACCACCTCAAACTTCACTATGAGTTAGTGGTTAGTTAAGAAGGACACTGAGTGATACTAACAGTATATGCTATTATCAGAAGTTATTTTACTTCATACCTCTCCTGGAAGCCTCAAAGCCGTCAAAGAGGTTGATCCTCTGAATGTCGTACGTAAGAGTGGTGTTGGGCATCAGAGTCTTGTTGCGGTTTATGTTATTTACAGCAAACTTGAACGCCAACTCGTCCATACTCACTAACTCACTTTCCCGGGTCTCAAAAATACCACCTGCACATGGAGATGAAGGAGTTGAAAATTTAATAGAGAGCACGTAGAGAGCTGGAGCTTTAATAACAACTGTCACAAACAATGTAACTGCAGTCTTAGTGATAACAGATCTTAATTTAATAAAGCCTGAGAAATTCCTTTTTTCAAATCCCACCACACAAACTGAACAAGTCCCAAATTGAAGATAATGTACATAGTGCTGCATCAAGTGTATTAAAAGCCAGAGAACGCCAGAAATGAAGAGCACTGTGAAAAATGTCGGAGAACAACTGAATTTATGATGTGAAGTGCCCCAATTAATGGACGTCATATTTGAATCAGCAAATAATTGTTGTTGACTCAGAAAAACACAGTGCACAGACATACATACAATCATCTCATATCTACAAAACAACATGTTTTATTTTTTCATAAACAGGACATTGCCAAAGGAAGAGCCAACCAGTTGGTCTCAGCAATAATTCTTTAAGTTACCTGCCTGGTGGCACAGTTTACCTAAAACAGTGAATTATGTTAATTAACCCCATTAATAAATGATTAAAGGCATGTTTCATTTTATGGAGACAACATGTCTGTAGGGAGGTTAATTTGATAAAAAGTTATTAAACCACTTTATTCATAATGTCTGCAATTGCAAAAGTTAATAAGATGTAATAACGGGCTCGAATTGTCTGAAGCCCTTTTCGGTGTTACTGTCAAAATATAGACCGAGTTAAACCCCTTAATAAAGAAGGGCAAATTAAATCGAATAAGTGTCATTTCACAAAATGATGCAACAATATAACACATTCCAGTGGACAAAATGTAGTCTTCATACAAATTACAAAAGTTAGACATTTGTGGGGCACACAAAAACAGGTGCATAGGTCTTCAGTAAGCCAGACGTCTGTCGTACAAAAAAGCTAAATGTTTTCTGCAGTCTGGGGTAATGAGGCGATTTCAGACAGTTCCACTTGTGCAAAAACAACCCTCCCAGTCATAAACAGAGCTATAATTATGTTACATCTGCAATAAAAGGATAATATTTGTAGTTCCGATGTTTCTATAAGCAGAGAATTCATTTGGAATTCCCACAGAAGGAAACAAATACATGCAAATATTAAGTATAGAATCACAATCATTCTCCATGGCAGAGAGAATATTAAATATCTCTTCTCTACCCAATGTTGGGAGAAGGTCACACAGGTCCAAAGGTATCTTTGAGGCACTGCTCTCACTTTTACAGTACAGGAATGCAAGGCCACGCAGAACACATCGCGTGAATCAGCTGTCAGCAGGCTCTGAAGAAACAATGCTGTTCAGTCTTCTGAAATTGGCCCCAAACTCCTCATCAACATCCTGCAATCTGGGAGTAGAAGATGTGAAGTGCAGACTCAAAGGCAAGAGAGGACAGGAAATAAAAGGCTTAAAAAGCTAAGAGAGGTTCAAAACAGAACTTTGAAAGCTAAGTCAAGTCAAATCAGTCAAGACCAGAATAAAAAACATTAAAAGGACAATTTAATAGCTTTTTTATGGCAAATAGATTTGGGATTTTTGAGGTTGACACCATATGCAATGCAGTTTGATGCTTGTTGGGATATTCACTCATGTAACCCGGATGACTTACATGTGATCTGGCAGTGTGAGCGCTGACGGTCCAGAGTACTGGACAATGACTTTGACTTGGTAAATTATTGCTCAGATGTAATAAGACACTGTGATTCAAAAGCGATGGAGAGATCATGTGAAGATTAATTTACACTTGCTAACAGCTGCTATAGTTGCTGTACATATTTTTGCATCTGAACTTAGTCACAGCATACGCTTGACATAAAGTAAGTGACTAAACTAATGTAAACGTAAGTTAGCAAGCATGCTAATGCAATGCTAATGCATGTCCCAACCAGAGAAAACACAAAACAACTTGTCTGCTTTTTACACTTGCCTAACGAATATTAATTTGTTTAGAAACACCACATTCACACACGTTAGCGTATACTGAATATTAGTGGAGTGGTCACACATTAATAGTTGCGAGTGAGAAAGCAGCCAATTTATAAAAAACTATTAGAGCATTACCATAAAAAAGTGATTTGTTCTGGAATTGCTGTGATTACCAGGCGCACAGCTGTAATGGGAAGAAAACTGTGTCATAAAAAATGTGTATGTGTGGTACAGTGCAACAGATGAGAGTCTTATCCTCCTGCTACGGTGGGAAAAAAACATTAAACAAAAAGCTGAAGAACAAATCGGAGCTTTGTGCCAAGCTTTCACGTAGGCCTGATCCATCTTTTCAACAACCCACTGGGGAGATAGAGATGTCTGTTACAGTGTCTTTGTGTATATTGAGAATTTCACATCATCCATCCTTCAGTTAAATATTTAATTACAAATAATTATGTTTGACATTAGTCATGCTTCATCCTCTCTTGCCGAACAGTTTGAACTCTACTGTGGGTTGTGACATCCACAGTTAGAAAAATGGGGTTAAAAAAACACAAAAGGCCTTTTTTTCTACTTCAAATAAATAAATGTAGCTCGGAGCAGTAAAAGCATTCATTCATTCATTCATTCAGCTCCCACATAATGAGGAATAATTTGCCTCAGGAGCCACACATCCATCTGTCCTAGAAGACTGCATAAATGGACTCCATGGACTCCAGAAATGCCTTTTAACATGCACCTGGGGGGTTTGCAGGTAGATTTGATCTGCATAAAATACAACACACTCACCATGCACTGAGGCTGCTTAAAAAACAGAAAAGCTGAACAGAGTGTGAACATAAAATATAATTTTTTCCATTTGTGTAAAAACTGGTTGTTCATTAGATGGTTTAAAGCAGAGGTGAGTGCTGTTATACAGAAGGGAGAATAACATGTTACAGGTGACAGGACAGATTCAGATACGATTCAGTATTTCTCATTTTACATAGAAATATATTTTTGACTGTGCATGTGTAAAACGCCATTTGCATTTGGAGTTTTACACATTACACATCAAACATTAATTGATGATAAACTAACTGACGATAAAAAGCCACAAAGGTACATTAGCAGACGGAGTTTAATTTCTAATTATTCTACAAGATGGTTCCACTTAATGCAGAGGGAACAGAGAAATAAAAATATTCAGTTTCACCTCTAGATGATAATACATCTAGCAAGCTTTGTTTAAAAACAACTATTCTGTAGGGTAATGTAATTAACGTAGTTTTCCTTTTTGATTACAGTGATAAAAACTATTGATATATATCTCAAACACGGTGCATGCTGAAGACAGGAAGAAATGCATTTCAGAGGGTAAAAAAAGAGCCTCAGGTGTCAAACTGAATGACAGACATTTCACCGCACCCTGTTGTTGTGGCTGTAAAAAATGGTAAACATTTTGTTCCTGACAACAAATCAAGGGGCAAACAAGGCAAATATGCAAATCTGAGACGCGTGACAATAGGAGAAGAACAGAATGAGAGTCAGAAAGAAGTGACAATGACTGCAAAGACACCAAAAGGACTTATCTGTGAAAGCCATTATGCCCTACATCAAAAGCCTCTTAGTGTGCACTTAGATAAGTTAAAATGATGTCAGAGAAGAATGATTTTATGCAAAGACTCAACATATGATGATCCACTGTAATGTAAAAGCCCACAGCTTCCATTCAGCCTGCACGTCTCAAGTCTCAAGTTCATTCACTTTCATGCACACAAATCAGACAAATAAAAGTGTCATTCAGTCAGACAAATGAAGGTCAGTGTCTTACTCCTCATTCTTAACTTCATGTGCATATCACAAAAAAGCTTGATGAGCAAGAACCAGAACTACACATTGAGCAATTGCAATGTGCAATACGTGTGCTGTTCAATGACTTCCTCTCAGTTCTCACAACCATGATAAATGATCACACTGCTGAGGCAGCCAATTCCACAGTATACTGTTTACATATCTTTGACAGAAGTGGAGCTAACTTTCTATAACTCTGAGTTTCATTTGTTTTCCTAATGGCCAAGTGTTAAAGGAAAAAGAACTAAATTAAATCAAGCAGGCGCCCTCTTTACAAATGTAATTCGATTTGAGAACACCTGGAGCCACATACATTATTGTGCATGCACCCGCACGCTGATAGGGTTTATCAATGCCAGTCTTTCAGAGCTGTGTGAACTGGAATTGTTCAGCGAGTAATGTATTGCTCCTGAATGGTGCTAAATATTATATGTGTGTGACCCAGAGCTCATAACACCTCTACATGTGCAGTGGTGAACCTCACTCAATAAAAATGAGCAAATACTGTGTATGCATAAAGAGAGCTCTGAAACACAGGTGAGCCTCCTGTGCAGCAAGATATTTAGACAAAATATAGCCTTCAGACAGAAATGTGGAGAGAACCAGTTCACAAGAAGTTAAAGTTGAGCTTATCACGGGTAACGTCAGACACGCAGAGGACAGCGCACAACGTATTGTAGGTGAGCTGATGAGTGATGAGACACAGAAATACAGGCATGAAAAGACATCTTTGAATTCAGAAACTGTCACAGTTGAACATTCCTGGGTGTTTGAGCTTCACTGTGCAGAATGATGTCTATTCAGAGATCGGCACTAGAAAGCTGTTTTTCCACTGGTTTGCTGGAGAAGGAATTTGAGAGCTGTACATACAATTGTGGTCAAAAATGAGACACAAAGACGAGCAACGTGGAAACGTGAACCCGATGCACAGTGATGGAGAAGCAAAGCATAAATGTTCACCAAATAAACTTTGTTAAAATATATTCATTTTAATGTCACTACAGCTTCATTCACCAGATTCTACTGTATATTATCAACCACTGGAAATATATGCATTTAGTGAAACACTATGGTGCTCTTATATAAACAGATAAAGTGTGTCCTTCTCAAGTCCCTACTGTATATCTCCAGGTTAGGAAAAGGCGGCAGTGACATTCTCAATTTATTTAGGCAATCACATCCACATTACTGTTTGACTCTCAGAACACATGAACACAGCCCACAGTGCTTAATGGCCTCCACCTCCCTAATCACACATAGGTAAAGTTCTCTTATTCCTCTTAATACCACTACATGGCCTATGACAGCGAGACTGAGGGTGATTACATCGCCCTCCCTGCCCATATTGCACCCATCTCAGTGATGGAGATGTTTTAGTGCATCTGCTGCTGGTGGACTTATTTTGAATAAAAATGCCCCAACAGACAGAGGAGTTCTGAGGGAAGAATCAATAATCTATTACTCTGAACCTGCGTGTGCGTGCAGCAATAAGCACAAGTAGCTCTCTATGTAACTTTAAATTGGATTGGAATTTAAATGAGCTCAAACATAATTTTAAAGATATTGCATGACGACTGAGCCCCCTTCAAAGTCCACAATGGCAAAGTAGTGCAGGAAATACACAAGCTGCTTTTTTTTAGTATTCAACAATAACAATATTATTATCAATGATATTTTTTGTTCAATGTGATTTATTAATAAAATATGTTGTTTTAGTTTAAATGGAGACTTCAACTTCACCGCAGATTTTACTTCTAGTTACTCACATAGAGAGAGAGTTTCGTTTATGCCCCTTACATAATAACGAGGTTTGATTTCCAACAGAGGCAGGCTCTGCGTAACGAGTACAGTATGTGAGGGCTGAGAGGACGCAGGTGCAGGCACCGACATTTGTCTCTTCAATTAAGCGAATTAATCCTCAGTTGCAGAGGTCATCTGTGAAATCACTTACAGCACAGCCTCTAAGGTAATAGTAGCAAGTAATAGCAAGTAATACCATAATCAGTCTTAGTGGATCAACCTACCACTGAACAAACACACAAAAAAAGACAGATTTAAACAGGTAATAAGGTCGAATGCTGTGACACAGTGTTTTCCTATTTCTGTGCCAAAATGGAACCACTCATGTACCATTCATGTATGTTATTTCTGTCTCAACCAACACCGTGCGTAAACAGCTGTTGCGCTTACCGATTCTCAGGACTTGCGTCGAGCTCAGACAGAGCTGCGCCGCCAAGAGAAGAAAGAAGAAAAGTGTCTTTCTTTGCTCCATAGTGCTCCAGGTGAACTCACCGCCAATACTGGCACCATGACAGGAGGAAACGAGCTCTATCCAAGCGCTGAAACACCTGACGCGCCATGCCAGCGCGCGGCGTAAGTTGTACTCCCGGCGCGAGCCTTGCCACGCGGAATTACTCGCACCAAAAGATGCGACAGGCGATAAGAACGAATAACGAGGATCCAGCTCTACAAAAAATCCAAGTCACATCGTCTGAACAAATACTGTCTGCAAAAAAAGTCAGCGAGAATAAACACGTCCACTTTTTACTCACTAATCCATGCGCCCGAAACGCAGCCGCAACTGGACAGAGAGTGGAGTGAGCGCGCGGAGCAGCGTCAGGCAAGTCGAAGTGTGAGTGACTTCCGGTAGAGTCTTTCAAAATGAAAACAACCTCTACAGAGTACTTTGTAAAGTCGCGTGACATTGTAAAACTGAACACTTCTTTGTCCTTTTTCATTATATTTGGCACTATTGTGATTTGACCAAAGATTAAATATATATTGTCTCCAGACAGAGCGTCGGACTTGATGATATTTTACAAACTTGGCAGACAGGCTTTTACCCTGAAAGTACCAGCTGCCTTATTCTAGTAATCTCTGTCAACTTTCGGGTTCATTCAGTTTGGATTATGGAGCAGATGGATTGGCAGCGGTCCTCTCCACCGGTCCTGATGAGAGGGAAGTAATCTTCAGGTTACAGGGCAGATGCCAGATTATCTCTCACTGCAGACAAGCAAGGTCTTTATCCCACGGGCCCACTGGATACCTTCCCATTCAGGCCCAGGACTCTCAAACAGTTCAAAAATACTTTTCCCATGTTGTGTCATACAATAACTGATTTATCTTGCATCTACTTATGGCTGGAAATTCTTCACAGTTTGTCAACGTTTAACTATTGTCTGAAATTGTAACATTCAGCAAAGACTCCCTCTGCCAGCCTCGCCAAAGCACCATCATGTCAAACACTGACATTTTGTTTATCGAAATATTTCTGAACTCTCCCAAAGCAGGGAGCCCAGTGATCTGAGAAATGGTGCCAATTCAAGTTGGAGCCCTGACAAAAAGCCTATAGACAAACTTAATTAACTCAGAAAATGACCATCCAGCCTCTCCAGGAGGAGTCCTTGGGCAGCAATCCTACACCACACTAGCCTGATATGAATACAGAGCAGAGCCTCTGTAGAGCTCGTTAAATACCGTACATGCTAATGTCTGCTAGACCTGCAGAAATGGGACTCAATTAGTGAAACACATTTTGTATTTCTCCATTCATTCTAGTTAAGATATTTTAGGCTTGCTTAACTGTATTGTTTATTCATTTCCTCTCTACTAGTTGATGTCAATGTTTCCTTTTAGAGGTTTAAGTCTTCACCTTCAGATGCTTTATTTAGCTTCACATTGTTTATTTAAACATGTCTTTAATAATAATGACATGCTTTATTGATCCCCTTAGGAAATTGTTTGGACAGCTCTGCTGTGCAGTTTAGGTCTGTTTGTCCAAGTCCCCTCGACGCATGGCCAGAGGGAGCAGCGGGTGGAACTGCTGGCCCTGTAGCTCACAGAAAACTGCAGTACCAAGTGAACTGCATGCAAGACACTACGTTTTCAAACTGAAACTGAATCCGCAAAATTATCTTTTCTCTGTGATCAAATGATAGTGATCTTGCAATAACCTCTGTGTGGAAGTTATATTGAAACCCTGCAGGTCTCCCACTGAGAAAAAAAAAAAATTAAAGCTTCGTGTTGATGTTGCAGGAAAGAGCTTTTTGACTTGAAAAAAAAAGACTTTGACACAAAAAAAATGTAGAGAATTTATTTTGACATAAAAGCGATGATACTCCACAATTTTATGTACAAGCAGTTTGTATGTAAGTACAAAGGGAGCAGTCGAGGGGGTTCTCCCAGGATTTGCCTCTAAGGCCAAGTGATTGTACCTCAATCTGAACGTCCTGACTGGGCATCATCACCCACTAAGCTGAAAAATCTAAGAAACCATTATAATGAAAACACAGTAATACAGTTAGAACACCCAAATTGCACTCAGCCTCATGATGTGAATCCCTCCTTCCCCCTCACAGTTGGGTAATAAGTGCATGTTCAAGGTGTGCATGAATGTTGTGAGGACAGTGAACCAGCACAGCCTGGTGGCTAGAGGAAGAAATACTGAGGGCTAAGGTGGAAACATAGGGAGTGATGTCAAACGGATGTGAAGGCCGCCTTGACCAGCTCCCGTGTGGTTGTGATGCCGTTTGACACGACAAAAGGTCACGTCGAACGTGAATCGGTCAGATGGCGACTGCAGGCTTGGAGTAACAGTACAGTCAGTAACATGGCTCTTTTTGGAACAACAAAAACTATTCAAGTAAAACAGGATTTATGCATGCATAATTTAGGATATATTATGCTAGTTATCAAGGATATGGTGCATAAATATGGCCTCTGGGAGAAGACAGGGTTTGGTATATTAATGACTTGAAGAAATCTATCAGCTACCTGCTGTTTTATGTGAGCATGATAGAAGAATGGCCATTCACGTGAAGGGCACATGTGTTCGCTCTCTCAAGACCGTTTCTGGAACCAAACACACAGATGGTAGTTTGTAACACTGGGCTATTTATATGTGGTGTAAACATCAAAACATACAGTAAAAAGTTAATAAATAGACATTAGGTTGACTATCTGTTGTTCAAACTAGATTTTAAAAGGATATGCTTAGAGACAAAAGTGAGCTTTAAAACGTTTTATACAAGAGGGTAACGGCACTCTATTGATCTCCTGACTATACAACAATGTGCAGCTGATATTAAGTTAAAAAGCACAATAAAGCTAGCTGGATATCCCCGTCTTTTACACAGCAGTCATAAGCCAAAAGCCCCTGAAGAGAAATTCAGTAACACGCAGCCCTTGTGTGTTAAAATACAGTTTCCAACTCAGAAAAATATAACACCCACATTCCTGTGTTGAAAAATAGACATTTTTAGTCAGAAGGTCACAGTTCATAAATGCCGTCTCTTCAGTGCAGTATGTGCATGGTACAGTAGCTGCCTCGAGTCTCTGTGTCTGTGCTTCTGTGCACTGTATGCACTTAACAGTATGCATACACATTGCTCGTATTTGCATGTACATGCAGTGCTGTCTTGTTCATACATTCACATTCCACGTGTGTGTGTGTGTGTGTGTGTGTGTGTGTGTGTGTGTGTGTGTGTGTGTGTGTGTGTGTGTGTGTGTGTGTGTGTGTAATGCCTTGGTGTATGTCCAAAACAGTGAAGACACTCGTCTTTTAGTTCACTTTTAAGCAGCTCAGCATGAGAGTCTCTAGGTCTCAAGATACCTCAGTGAGACAGAGTACGCGTTTCTCCTCCTTACTCTGTATTTCAGCACTTTACTTCGATTGTCACAACAGGGAAGATGCGAGGAAGGTGGGGATAAGGGTGGTAAAGTGAAACGAGGGCGACTGGCCGAGTGCTCTCCCTCCAGCTCCTGCACGTTTAAAGCTTATATCCAATCTCCTTCCGCTCATATGTAAAAACATCCAAGATACCAGACTCGTCTACTTTCTTTGTCTTGTATATTATTATGTCCATTCAGAAGACATCGTTTTTGCACCCACTGGCAAAGTCGTCCCGCCGAACCCAGATTACCTCACGGTCCTTGTTTGTGGCCCCTTCCACAGCACACTGCTTCAAGGGGGCAAGCTTTGCGGTTGGGGTTGCACAGCGAGACAGAGAGGCGAAGGAGTCTAACGACCCGGATTCGCCACCACGCTTCACTCGACTAATGTCCAGCTCCTGCATCACAGTGTACATTGCGTCACTTCCAGTCTCCAACCGCCCGTTCAGGTTGTGGCTTCTCATCTCGGCGCCCTGCAGGTTGAGTCCGTCCATCTTCCCCTCTAGTTCACAAGGTTCTGCCGACGCAGCTCGGACAGACTTGCAGTACTCGTCATCATCACTTAAAATGTCTGTCTCTTTGACCTGCCCTATGTCAATCCCCTCTCCCTGGTCGTCATAACAACCCAGGTCAAACTGCTCTTCCACCCAGCGGTCTGTGTCCTGCCCTTGAGGTTTGTGGGACTGAAGGGAAGGATGATAGGAGGAGTCTGGATTGTTGCTGTTGTTGTTGATGCCATGGTAAATGAGGTCAGTATCGATGGTTAAGCGGTTCCTCACCAGCTTCCTTCGGGTCAGTGCTTGAGATGGAGCTGAAGCTTAACGTAAAGAAAAGGCGAATAAAGAACATATTTTTTTCTGGGTAATGTCCGACTCTTAGACGAAATGTTGGCTATTTACTGAAACTTTGTTACCTGCTCTGTTCATGGAGGGCCGCGCCCCTTTGAGGGCACACAGACGTTTGCCCCCGAACGGGACGTACTGCTGATTGGGTGGCAAAGACTCAGTCTTGAGAAGCTGCCGACGCTGCTTTTCCCTAAGGATGGAGTGGACTGCTTTCAGGAAGTCCTTCTTACTATCTGGTGATCTGGAAATTACACAAAAAATGAATCTAGAGAATGTTCTTTTGTTTATCGTTTTAAATAATTGTACATAGGAAAAATATATCATACCTGAAGCACAACTGGAAGGTTCTCTCTGGTCTTCCTTCAGATTCCGATCTTGTGTGAACTATTTCACAAACTGCTGAACCCTCCGAGTCTGAGCGACCGGATAAAAAGGAGAGATGTGAGCTGCATTTCTAAAAGCATTCGGTTAATTACAGTCATCAATTTCTTTCTCTTTAACAACAGGCCATTAGACAAATAAGCGATCATACTTGAGCTGAATTGCCAGAGGGAGATTTAAGGTTCATCCAGGACAGAGACAGGGTGCAAGTAAGATTGCATGCAGATCTACTAATAGGTATTTAACAGTTTTGTTTACAATAGTTTAGCATTTGTTTTCTGCTGGAGAGAAAAGCAGCAATGCCAAGTGGACTCCAGAGCCTTTAAAAACTACTAGCAGAATTTATTGGGTCATTAGAAACAACCTCGGATTTGAGCAATCAACCTTCTCATATGCACATTTGTTTTCACTGGTATCAACCAAAATAAATTACATTTAGAATTATTTATTTATCATCTGTACTGAAGTTCTGAGTTAATTACAAATCTCCAGTTCAGTGTGCTGACACCGAGTTAAGGTCTCTTGTGAAAGCCAAACCAGTTCTTGAGGAATTACTATGCAACATTAAAAACTATGCTTTGCTGTATTTAAGTAGACATACTTGCGAGGGCACGGACTTGCAGAGAGTCTGTTCCAATCATGTGACGGAAACGGAAAGGATCCCTGTCATCAATCACAGAAGCGCGATGAGAGCCACCCTGGAAAAACAAAGAACATCCTTAAAATAACTTGCAGTACATTAAAATGCCAGCAGAGAGCACAGTGAGTGCAGTGACAGAAGCACAGTTTAACAGACAACTGAACACGTGCTGTCCGATGAGAACATTAAAATGCACGAGAAACATATCTTCAGTTCATCCAGTTTACCATTAACTTTACCTTTTCACTAACATATTCTATTGTCCTGTGACATAGAACATTAACCATATCTTGAGTTATGAAATAAGCTATTTTAAAAACTTCCTATCCACACAATAGATCCTCAATCATGAGCGTGTTACAGACTGAAATGAATCAATGGGAAATCGGGAGAATAGTACTTACAATCTTTTTCCGGTGCTTGGAGCAGTCCTTGTAGACAAAGACAACTGCTGTTTTGAAAACTGAAATTGGCGAAGGGCAGAGATGAAAAAGGAAATGAAAAAACCATTAGGAGGGTCTGCATCTATTCACTGCATTTATCAAATGACATGTCATTGCCCAATTACTACAGTGGTAGCTTGATGTAGCGTGTCAATGGATGCTTTTAGCTACGGCTCTCAAGAAAGAAATAGCTCAGTCATTCTATATCCACAGCACAAAACATGAAGATAGACCAAAGTCATGGGCATAACAACAACATCACATTACAATAGAAATGCTGAAAAAAAGTGCTCCTGCCTTCTGCACATCTTATGAATAACAATGAATGAAAAAAATGAAAAATCATTCATCTACAACAAAACATTGCACATTAGCATTAGGGACGAGTACTTTGCAGATCATCTGTTCATCTGAAATCCTGCAGATGTGAGGGGATTTTATACAGGAAGTTATATAACATTTTGACCAGCGCTGTGCATAGAATAGAAAAAGGGCTATTCTATTATGTAAATAGTAAATTCATATCTGTTTGTTGATGACTGTGACCACATCCCAACTCTAAATGACTGGAGAAAGCCCCCTGGAGTGGAAGGGTGAAACGTCGTCAAGAAACCTAACAAAGTCATTCCTCCTTACCAAAAGCAGCCAAATCAGGCTCCTTCTTGCTCTTCAGCAGTGTGGCTGGAGTGTTGAGCCACACCACGGTGGAATTTAGCAAAAGATCCCCCATCGAGAGGTCAGCCACCTAATGATTATTAAAGTATATCAGTGAATGAATTTACTGGATTCACAGCATTAAAATTCAACGGGCATTATTCTTGTCTACCTGTTTTTTATCTGCAGTCTGTTCATTGATGAGCTGGTCGAACACAGCTCCGTACTCCTCATGAAGCTTTTGCATCTCGTTGATATGACTTGCGACTTTGTTCATGGCCTTCATTGCAACTGAACGGGACACGGTACATTGATCACCTCTAGTTCATCGTTGCCATATTCTCCTTCATCCTCATTACAGTTAGAGTTATATGGGTTCAAAGCGTTCAATCACAAAGACACTGGCTTACCGTCCAGGTGGTAGTGTTCCTCGCTGTCAGGGTCAGTGAGAGAGTAGAGCTCCTTTAGTAGCAACGGGTACTTCAGAACCCTCTGGATGGGTTTGATAAGATACGACTCCAAAGTGGATGAATGTTGCTGTCTGGGATTTCTCTCAGCCAGAAAGGCCTTGAAATCTGGGTCAGTCTTTGCTGGGGTGGGGGGCAGAAATACACTCATTTATTTAGAAGAAAAACAAACGCTGATCACAAATATATATATAAAAAAATAAACCTTTAATCTTAAGAACATGTATTTAATAAGATATGAAGGGTCTGGACAGCATCACACACCATCAATCCCAGGTTTACACCTCACTGTGCTCATACTAGCTGCAGCTTGCCCTCTGTCCTGCACGGTATGTGATTAAAGAAGCATGCTCTTTTTTTTCTGCACTTACCCCCTTAGAGCAAAGAAGTACTTTATAACAACCACAATAATGGCAACTGTTTTTACCTTTAGCCAGGACCTTTGGGACCTTTGTGTGGCTGGCACAGAATGCGCTGTAGATTTTGAAGCGATCAGCATAATACAGGAATGAACCACCTAAAGAGAACAGCACTTTCTGTGGAAGCAGGTAAACATATCGTGTTAATTATCTTTGCATTTGATCAAGTCAGACTTATAAGATGTAGATGTGCTATCTGTGATATAACAATTCAGACAAAATTGTTGTGTAGAAAAAAAAAAACAGGATGATGCATGGATGCATCACCTTAAATTGCTCCACTCTTTCCAGGGTGTCCAGATCTGGCACCAATTTGATTCCATCTTCCAGCGTTCGAAGAAACTCCACTTGAAATTCCACCATCTCGCCGAGGTTTCCAAACAAAACGTCCAGCTACAATAACCACAGAGCATAATGCAGACACCGTCAGTTTCACCCTCAGCACTCTTACCATTTAGGTTCATGTACTCACATACAATTCACATCACTGAATTCTAAAAATCATTTAGAAGATACCTCATCCTGGGTTAGGAAGCTCTCTTGCTGCAAAGGTGTCAAATAGCACTCTATGAGGCAGTTCAGATCCTGAGAAGGGAATAAAAGAAAAAGATCAGCCTGTGATGAGACGTTCATGGATGTGGAGTCATTACTGAGGAATTTAAATAACGGGAGGAAATTAACTTGCACAAGTATGAACACATGCAGTTATGACACAAAAAGCATGTTAACATTGTGTATAGGTACTCCTACGACAGACACACTATAACGGAGTGTATCTGAACCCTGGCAGACAATGTGTCCATTATTAGCAAATAGATATATATATATTTTAGCTAACTCACATATTGGTGCAGTAAAGACAGTTTTAAACAAAGTCAAATGCTTTCACTCACTTTGACGTAGGTATTCTCCGTCTCCACCAGCTCATTGATAACCTTTCGGAGTTTGTCTGCGTGGGAGAGCTGTCTCTGGGTCACAGTTCCTCCTGTGGGCGGTAAAGCTGACACAGGGCTCGGAGAGAGGGACGATGAAGAAGACGATGAGGAGGAGGACATAGGGCATTCCGGGGGATTCATGTCATGGAGACTTCGGCAGAAAGCGGTGACCTGCTCTGTGCTCTGAACGGAAAACACAGATGGGGAAATGTCACATTATAAAGTCTTTTTATTGATTTGTAAATGTTTTATGTCGGAGAAGTCTGCCACATTTCTGACATATGTAAACACAAAAGAATTATAATATATACACGCCAAGATGCATCTACAGATCTATAAAAAAGGACTGGAAAATATGCGCCACCATACAAAAGATTCTTCTAAAGCCTGCCATAATAACACCCACATGTACCCCTGGAATCAAAAATACCAAGCATGAGCAGACCTGCCAGGCAGAAAACAAGTCCTAATGTCCCCTCTGCCTCCGTCTGGCTGGAACAGACCAATATGCATTACCCACAAAAACTAAAATACATTACATATTTACTGATAATGAGAATGATATGAAACACTTTCACGTCTTAGGAAAAATAAAAAAACAACTTAAAAATGAATCATCTTATGTAGTGACGCACAGCAGCTGAGAATTACACACTGGAACCCACACAGGACATCAGTTTGTATCAAGACGTTCTATTTACATCCAGTTATTTCAGAGTGCCAAGGATGTGAAGGTGAATGCATCAGTGTGTGGGCACAGGAGGTAGACAAACAGAAAGTCTAAAGTGTTGAGGCAAAGCTGCAACGTGCTGTGAGTAAGACTGCAGAACTTATAACAACAAACTATTTTTAATCAAATGTGCAAATACAGATTATACTATACTACACCTCTACTTATTGTGTTCAACTACTGCGACTCAAAGTTCTATCAAAGCTTAGTGAGTCTAGATCTGGTGACTGCGGTCTGAAGGGATGAGGTTGGGATGAGGTTGTCTTTAACAGAAACCGCACACTTAAACCAGACTCTGTAGTACCAGACACAGCACAGAAACTAACGTATAGCTAATGAATGAAGAATTATGTATCTGCAGGAAGCACAAAGCAGTTTTAGGCCGTCATTAGGTTTGATGGGATTAATGTTTCTAATCCAACATTGCAGTCATCAGTTCATTCATAGAACGAACCTCCTTCACGTGTGCACATGTGGACAGTGAAAGTGTTGATTAATTACAGTCTGTGCCGATACACTGCACTAGTGTCAGTCTTCCTACTGGCTGATTTAGAGACAGCCAATCATCAGGGCGACACGGTTTGTCTCTGATGATTCCACGGTTTGTCTCCCGTTGAGCTGCAGCACTGACAGATAATTTAGCACAGTGGTATTCAAACCAGTTTCAAAACAATGTTGGAACCACACGCACTAAATACAATAGACGTGTTGCGCCGATACGGAAATTCCTTCCATCGAGTCGAGATGAGCTCCTTCATTTAATGGAATAAACCACAACAACAAACGTAATGAACCAAAGGAAAGTAGTGAATTTAAAACAATAAAAGCCTGATGTGTCTGATTGTGGGCATCTCTTGTAAGCATCTGCATTGCTGTGTGATGAAATGATAGCACAGATAGAATAGTATTCTGCTGCCCATGACCAGAGAGAGAACTGAAAACCGCAGATTTACTACACACCGACTGTACTGTGATCTACTTTAATTCCACTCTAATCACGCCAAACAGAGCAAGGACATTGACAGCCTAGCCACTTCGTAACGGAGGTCTTGCCCTTGTCAGCAAGAGGAATTAGCGACAGCCAAGTGACAGATAAAGCAGCAACAGAGACAGATGACAGCGTGTGATGGAGACAAAGACGAGATGGACATGAGGCTCCACCACTATAAAGTATGACGAGTAAGGAACCACACACACACACACACACACACACACACACACACCGCGGTCCCAGTAACTTCCCTCAGCTCCTAATGTGTGTAATTACACAGTAATGTAATGCTTGGCCAGCAAGAAATGTAAACATGACAGAACATGGTAAGAGCCCTGAAGTTCATCTAACCTCAAAATGTAATCAGACATACTTTGTTAGAGTGGGCTGCCCCTCTGGAAACTCAAGCTTTAACCATAGCTCTGCTATCACTGCTGCGTAACTAGACCAAATTCACAAACCGTCATCCACACACACACACTGTGGGGGTGCACGTCTTACCAGCTGTAGCATATCAAAGATGGATTCAGTCGAGTGCTTGGAGGTCCTGCTCTTCCTAAAGGCTGACATCCTGGCAGGAGAAAGAGTTCAGTATTTCTAACTCAGATGGTCCAGCCCAGGTAGAACCCATTCCTCTGTGTCACTCAGTAACAGATAAAACACTGACACACTAAGCAGTCTATAGCGGCTGTACTGATCAGCTGTGCTAGAGTAGACGCCTGCTGTTTGACACTGACTTTGCTAAACACTGCTGCAAGTAAAGCCCTCACCCTCACAGCTGTACAAATAGGTTATTATACAAACTGAATAGAACAGACCTCCATGTACACAACAGTGCTCTCGTGTCAACTTATCCTACTGTGCCTGTCCAATCAGGATGTCTTTCTCAATCCACTGGCTGCTTCTGCAGGCTCCCCCCACCCATCTGGTTTCTCTTCCTGTCCCTTTCTTTCTTTCATTTCAGCTGAGAGAGACTTATGTCACCATATTTGAGAAGAACTGCAGGTAAATAATGCAGTTTGAGGCTATCGACAGAGCCTCAACCTACAGGTAAAGTACAATCCAGAACAGTTTCAGAAGGATGCCACAACCAAACAGTCAAACCTGGATGACAACATGAATAAAACCTTTGTTCTCATACCATAATTGCTTTAAACTGTCTTTTCTACTTCGCATTAACATTCCAGTAAGGGCTTGCTATATACCACACCTGCAGCACATGTGTCATCGCTGGGAAACAAGACTGACATAATACTTTCCTGACTTAGACCACACCTTAATTCCAAAGTGGAGGAACACAATCTTACCGATGTTTGGTATAAAGGGAAGGTTAATATTTCGTTGCGGTTCCGGTAAAAACAGTTATGATACATTTCACCTTTAGTTAAATGTTTTAATGATGTACATAAAGACTAGTAAAAAAAATGGGGTCTAACATCCGAGTACTCGCCAACAGACAGAAATGCAATACATTCATGATGCCAGAAAACACCAACATGAGAAATCATATAATCAGAGGCAGGCAAATAGTGAATAAAAGGCAGCAGTACCTTTTCTTTCGTAAGCCCAATACATATTTTTCCTAACAGCAGAGACAAATCTTTTTCACAAAATGTACTACATCCTCAACCCACCTTCCAGAACAGGGTGGGGTGGGGGAGTACAGCAATAGGGAGGAGCATGAAGGCATGCATGAACCTGCTCTCACGCCCAGCGGCTCAAACCATGCGCAGTGAGAGCCAGGATAAACCGAGATTACAAATATTCACATAGCTAGAATAGAGACACACATCACAGATAGCTCCACTTTCAGTGCACTGCTATTTGACACGCAGTATGCACAGGTACAGCGTGAGCGAAAGGAAAGGGAGCTAGTTTAATTTGATATACTGTAACACGCCTCCCTTCTTTGGCATGTTTCTCAGAAAGAGCAGGTATGGACTTGTTAATGTCAGAGAACTAAAAAAAGAGGGAGAGACGGGATGGGACGAGAAAGGAGGGAGAGTCTAACAGTTCAGCTTCATCTAAAAAACAAGAGTCTTCACAACATTTAGACTCTGATGTTGAACTGTGAAATGCAAAACTTCCCCTGTAATGTCTCACTTCCATAAACGTGAAGTGAGTGTCAAATGCAAGGCAACAATCCCCCGAAAAAAGAAAAAAAAAGCTGTCATCACAACGAAAGTCATTTTAGTGCACTTTACAACAACATTCAGTATTTTACATCAGTGTTGTTGCTTACATCATCACTGCGCACATACAGGGAATACAAATGAGAAGTGCCTGAATACCACAGATTATTAAATGAAATACTGAGATTTCCACACCATTGTTGTCTTGCAGGCTTCATGAAGTGGCACATTGCACCCCCCAGTGGAAGACTGTGAAATGACAGCAACAACTGGGACAGAGACTTAAGGTCTGATCACAAGGCAGCGAGAAGACAAGTGAGAGGGAAGAGTTAAGATTACTATGTTAGGGGTAAGAGATGCACTCCACAGAACTGAAATTAAATTAAATTACAGATTCTTAGCTGTCAGTAATGACACTAAATTAGACAAACACACTGGGTGCAAAGAGCAATTTGACCATCAAAAGCAAACCTTGATGACGACTGTCCCCTCCACCCCTAACATACTGAATAATGCATTTTCCATTTCAAATGGCCTTAAGCCAGATTGATGGAGCTTTGTAAATTACAACCAGCACTTGTCAGTATGGATGGCTACACCTTGGAGACCACCAGCAATCACCATCATCTTCATTATCACTGTTATCCAAAGCAAATCGCTATTTTATTCTCTGGTTGGTTCATCATACTGAGGAGGTTGTTCTGTGCTTTGTCTAAAATAATGAACATCCCTGTTTCCTGCGGCTAGCCAGACACTCATTTATCTCTACTAAATGATGTGAAATACTGTGGAGAATGAAGTAATTAGAATGTGGGGATAATTAAAATTGTCCCACTTTGCCTCTTTTTCCTCCTGTGACCGCAGGCAGAGGGTGAAATGAAGTGAAATAAAGAGACATGATCCTCAGCACTTTGCCTTTCCAAACAGGAGTGCAGGGGGAAGAAAATTAGAAACCCACAATATTCAGAAAAGCAAAATGACATGGAAGTTGGTTCGAAGTTCGATTCCTTTGTTAACGGAGGAATCTTCCATGTCCTTTACACTGAGGTCGGAGTTCACGGTCAACTGCTGAGCTAAAGGAGGCTCGTGTTTATGATAAACAGCAGGGGGTTAATGAGGAGTTCTGTAAAGAAGGGAGACTCGTAAGTCAGGAGGAAACGTGAAGGACGAGAGAAAAAAAAAAGGCCCCTCCGAACAAAGGACAGCAGATAAAGAGACAGAATGATCAGGAGGGACAAACGGAAACATCATGTCCGAGACGACGCTTCTTTGCTCTGAATTATGAGGTCAAAACATCTGACAATAAATCAAATAACCAGGAAATGAGGGGTAGGGGGGGGAAGGACGCTCAAACAGGCAGCAGATGGAAATTAGGACAGATATCAGACAGCACATGTTGTGACTGGAACAGGAGGTGAGAAACTCAAAGGTGAGATGAAGATCAGACTGCTGGAGCTTGTTTTTCCTGGAATTTCCTTCTTGCAGGGAAGAAGGTTGTTGTGAAGGTGTTTTTCCCTTCTATATTTATGTGGAACAGCCTAAGATAAATGAAAAGGAAAGAAAAAAAGATACATGGCAAAGCTTCAAACGCACAGGGACAACGTTACTGATGCGGGTGAACAACATTCTCATCATTATTGTGTCTCCACAGGGACTATGTGATTCCAGGCGAGGGATCTGCTGGTGTAACCTCTTATCAACCGGCCTACTGGTTGATGAATAAACATAATGCTGATTTGTGCTGACTGAAGACTTGTACCGAAGCCTGATTTCACCCTAGCCCCGTGTATAATTTCCCCTCTTTTGTTGGTAATGAGTTACACACACACACACACAATAAGTTTCGTTTTCTCCGATAACGAACACTGTAAAGTCTTTGTTGAAGTTTAGCATCTAATATGATGCAAAGATGTTATGTAAGGATCGCCTGCTGTTGATTTGAATGGATTTCTTTTTGCATGTGATATTGCAATAAATCTTAATATAGCAGAGCGTTTGAAAAGTTAATTAGGAACTGTCCACACTGTTTTGTAAGGATTGAAATCTCGTGTTACTCCCAACTTCAAGTGCACTGAACGAGACTCAAACAGGCCTCTCGTCCCCATTCAACCATCCTAGCAACCCTATCTGTCGGCGTTTCTCTCATCTTCTCATATTTGCCTTCCAACTACTAATGGCACATTGGAGTCACAGACTCACCACTGTCCAAAAGGACCAAGTCTAGACTGGAGCTCATCCATTAGCTCTCCTCGAGCGCAAAGCTCGCTGACACATATACACGAAAGAGCACAGCACTGCCCGCTCCCTTTCCACATCTTTTGTCTGGGCCATCGACAGAGAATGACAGAAAAATGTTTCCGGTGGTTACTGGATATCAGACATTGCCATGGTAATGGAAGTGACAACCGTATCCAAGGGCGACCGGCTGGCACACAGCGTGTCCCAGCAATCACTGTGCCGACCCTGATCGGACCAGACATAATCTTAATTACAAAGTGATGCTGTTCACTCACCTGTCTGTCCCCATCTCTGTGCGGCAGCACGCTCACACATCCAGTATACACTGTACACACATCTGCTCACGTGCTGACATTATCGCACACACACACACACACACACACGTGCGTATCTCTCTCTTTCTTACCCAAAACAGCCTGTGCGTAAAGGTCACCAATATCACATGAGAAAAAGCCTCCAAACAGCTTCCAGACATTCACAGTCTCTTAACACTTGTGTGTTACTTGCTACACCCACCTGCTCATAGAAACAAAACACCACCTGACGCAGCTGAAGAAATATTTAGGTTGAGACCTGCCGGAGGGTTTCTACATGATAAGCAGCTCCACTCGCTGCATACAGACGCAATGTTTGATTGTTGATCAGTTTTCCCAAGGTTTTTCCTTTTCTTTTTTTACCTAACATGTGATGTTAGAAACGAATCACACACCCCTGAAGACAGCAGACTAAAGGATGTCAACACAACCATGATGCTAATGATGCTAGGTGTCTTTCTTACACATGGACACCAAAGCTGCTGCTGCTGCTGCTGGTTTGTACAACACTCCACCCTTTAGACAGCTATACCGTTAATTGTGTTTCTGTATTTTTGGCTCAGTGGGTACATGTATAAAACTGTGTCCTACCTTTTGTCCAGTTCCTCTCCGGGTTTTGTCTTCCTGGTGATTTTCCGGGATCTGCAGGGTGAGTCGAGGTCCTTCCTCCAAACTCCCAGTCGGGCTCTGTACTGTCAAGCCCGACACCTCATCCAGGATGTCTTCTATGGTTGGAGATATAGGACACAGCTCACAAGGGAGTAAGCATAATATGATGTCTCCATATGTGAAAAACATCCCTATAATCCTTATTTTCAAGTTCCTTTCTAGAGTAAGTGTGTTAATTATTCCATCTGTATTCATGAAAAATTTCCAATTTAATGTCTCATCCTTCCAAAGGCCTTGTGTACACACATCTCCTTTAAGCATATCGCCGATCACCTCCATCTGTCTGCTGCAGTGTTTCTACTCCCCCATCTGACCCTTTGCGTACGGCATATCGTACACAATGACAGCTCCACATTGCCGAACAAACATTAATATTCATACTGCTCTGAGTCCCTGTAAAAACAATGCCAGCTTGACAGCCTGTGCACTGCAAGCCCCGTTTTTATGAGGAATACAAATGGTGCCCTTGCACAGATAAAGAGACCAGGTCAGAGGAAAGTTGGGGGCAGCCTGCAGGTTAGTTAACAGACAGCATCCATGCATAATTAGGTGGAGGATTGTCCGGTTCACCCCCTGCTCAAAGAGATGCATCAGCAACTGCATTCTCATTTTTTAACCACACAAAGTTGAGGTAACATTGTCCAGTTGCAGACACAAAAATGTAAATAAGTCTACATCAATTAAATTACAGTATCTATCTGATATAGAGGTACTGCACGGTATAAGCATCAGTATGTACTGATCTGATCTTTGACCAGACAATGAGGCACGTAAAGAAGTTCATTTAACTATCACTAGAGGACACTGTTTGTTCACATCAACTAACAAAACCTACCTTTAAATCTACACAGCTAAATTAGATTAAAACTAAATATGTTTTAGACATTAAAAGAACAGCAAGCCTCACCCTGGCTCTGAGAGAAGATATCTTGGTCCTGCTCCCCATCTGAGCGCCGGGGTGGAAGGGAGTTCAGCACCCGAGGGTCCTGCTGGGGCAGGGTGCCGATAGTCAAGGTCAACACTTGGTTTGCAAATGCAGTCCTCATGTCCTCCATTTGGAGGGCAGATGCAGGTTTGCTGTTCAGACAAAGGATCTCATCCCCTGCTTTCAAACCTGGCCAGGACAAAATAATGAGAACATTTTAAATTCATCCTGTGTGTGCAGCGCACTTAAAGAGGCTTATGTGTGGAGAGAAACACATACAGAAACTAAACCAACACACAACAAGTACAAGAATATCTGTCAGTGTGTGTCTGTGGGACAAAGCACCATCCAGCTCAGTAGTTTACCGTTAGTCATTATCTCAGTTGTGCTTCTATTATTATCTACACAAACAGATATGTTCCAATTTATTCAAACGCACCCATCTTTGTGCGTTTCCTAAAGCAATTACCGATTTAAGAAGGGGGATGTGATACCTGTCTGCTCCTGTCATCGCATATACAGGTATCACCCTATGTGGGGAAAAAATGAATCATCAACTTCACTGAGACGCAGCTCCAGCCTGAGGCTTGTGTCTCTTGCCCCTCCCCTCAACCACCTGTGCCCGGTTTGGTTAATCGAGATCAATCAGTCGACCCATTAGCAGACAACTTCACCCAATAAACCTGATTGGTTCTGACAGCTGTTTAGGAGCTCAGGCATCTGTCTTGATGGCAGATTTGAATTAGACAAAGGATCATTTTTGCACAGTTACACGCGAGTGCACGTTTGTTTGTCATCTTTTTGTACTGGACGCTCTGTGCTATGGCTTACTGAACGTGCTGTGTTATTAACATGCACATGCAGGCGTATACTGTATAAAGACACACAATGCACACATTTAGCCCTAAGTAATGACCTAGTTGTCTGGGATGTGAACTGTCAGCTGTGACAGAATCTTTATTGGACAGAGAGAGATAACCCCTCTGGCCATATACCGCCGTGTGTAATGGTCTTTGTGTGTGTGTGTGTGTGTGTGTGTGCGTGCTTCTGTAGGGGTGGGGAGGGAGGAATTACAGTGAAGAAGAGAAAAAAGCAGTAGAGGAAAAAAGGCCTGTGGGGCTCCTTGTCCAGTGCTGGCCTGGTTTCTGTATGTACCCTGTGTCATGCCTGACATACTAAACTCTATGATCCAGCAGCAGCACACAGTGTACTATTCTACAAAGATGCATTGTGTTGTGTGCGTGTTCCTGTTGTCAGTCTGCTAAGCAGGCTAACAGCTTTTAGATTGCTAATGCACTGGTGGAGACAATCTCACACTTGAGTAATCTTAGTCTGACCTTGGGGCACAAGAGTGTCCTTTCCTATACATTAGTGTTGTATCTACACAGCACCCATGCATTTCTCAAACCCATTAAGCCATTCTGACTCGGATAGCGACTCGTGATTGGGGGTCGATCTCCACACCCAGCTGCACAAATAGCAAACAGTCAGAGTCAAACAACAAAAACCTGTTTATCTTCTTTCCTGTTATGAAGGATAAAAAGTCACAAATTCACAGCTACAGTGATGGTCATATATCAAAGTTTGATGATGATAGAGTGCACAGAACAGTTTATTCTTTTCATAACGCTTTAGATATGACGTGGAATTGCTGCGTTTTTCTACTTTGTATTTTCACTTTTTCAACTTTGTCCCTGGTTCATATCATCTGGAGGCGCTAATGTTGGAGGCCCTGCTCAGCAGGCTCCATCAAAAGTATTAGTGTGTGTATTTCCTTTGACATCTACCTGCAAGCAAACGCGTAGACAAAGTGTCTCTTCCTGATCTTAAGTCACCAGTATTCTCTCACAAATGGAAGAACTTTAGCTGAGATCAAAATCTCTGTTAGATATAAATAATATTACATTTTTTTATGACTGTCAGGTTGTTAGTTTGTTCTCCTGCACTGAACTATTTACTGCAGAATACTATAATTACTCTCATTTTAAAATATTTATAAAGGGATGATCAGGGGCCAGTAGTTCAGATTTTAAAAAGTAAAAGCAGAAGTAATAGTAAAGGTGAGCTTTTAAATAGAGGCTGTGTATAGTTCACATTTAGTACCTTTAGCTGAGGCAAGTCCGCCTTCTTTAACTTCAGTGATATGAAGCTGCTGCATCCCATCTTTATCTATAACGTCCACAGAAAAGCCTACAGACACAGAAGTACAAAAAGGATTCTGTAATTAATTAGGTTAGTTCCGCTCTCTGATATATTTCAATCTGACAGTGTGACAGCACAACTGCAGAGTGATTAGATGCATTTGAGGAAAAAACACATTCACTCTGAATCAAGTCACCGTCAGAATCAATAAAGTCAATTACATGATCAAGAGTAAGTCCACATAGAGACACAACCATACCATATGCAACGGTGCTGGACTCTGCTTTGTCAAACCGGATCACCTTCGTAGCTATGGGGCAAATCTCAATCTCTTTGTAGAGCTGTAAAGACAATTATTAAGATAAGTATTTACCTTAATCACTAAAGAACAAGAGTATCAGTGTTTTTGGACGGGAAAGGTCAAAGTCTTGGTTTTAATAAACACTACATTCATGTTTTATTCAGGCTGTTTAACAGTGTAATTCCATGTTGTGAAGGTTGTTGGGTCACAGTCTAGATTAAGTCTGTAAAGTGAGTGGGCTCTCAGACAAGGGTTTGACCTCACAGCTGGAAGGAGCACAGGCACAGCTGTGTGTATGGAGCAACAAACAGGAACAGAGGTCCGCAGTGGGCTTCACTTTCATGACATAATAATTTAATATCTTAGACTAAGGATGAAAGAGGGTTGAAACAAGCCACTGATCAAAGCGGCAGATAAAAGAGCTCTTGAAGAAAATAACAAGTAGTCGTACAATGAATGTGCTATGAGAGATTCAGAGTTCAGTGTACAACCTACAAGGCACCGTCACAAAGAGAATTCATTTTTGGGGTTTACGGGGGCTGAACGATGTGAGGTCTCTACTGTGTACAAACACATAAATGCAAATGCTTCCAGTCTATAGTGCGCTCAGCACACTAAGAGTGCTAGTTTGCATAATTTATAGCATATGCTATGGTTCTATGTTCGAATTTTGTATGCACTGGAAATGAAATCTGCAACCAAGTCATTAAACATGCACGTGGTGTGATATCTGCCGGGAAACTAAAATTAATTCATAATACTTGTAATTCTAAATGTACTTTGTTACTATGCTAATGCAATAAAATGACACATAATAACAGAGTGTTGCTGTAGTTTCCTGGTTTATTATGTGAGTGTCCAAACACCATAACTGTGACATCACACGTTTTCTCACCAGATCAGAGATGTCTTCATCGAGTTTGGGAACATATAAGAACCTTTGGTTTTCAGTCCAGACTTTCAAACACAGGTAATGATGGTACGGGTCGATGTTGTGGGTCTGTGGGTGACAAGACAGGAAGGCACTGAAAGGTTCCTTATTTCATCTTTTCCTAACGTATACTGTCAAGAAAAGACTCTTTTGTTTTCTTTTCTTGATAAATGTTTATTTTCAACAGACTGTAAATGGTGAGAGTTTGTGATATTCCAAACTTCCCTCTACACAAATGAATGAACTTTCTCATGAGACCCAGCCCGTGATGATCGCAAACGTCGTACATCTTAGTTTCAGCTTCGGTAGAAGTATATTACCTTGCAGACAGTGTTCAGGACTTCCAGCGTTGTTTCACCAGGTTGTATGATGGCCAGCACAGGCTGATTATTCGGCAGACACACCCAAGAGGGAGTCAGGTAATCAGGCACCCAAATGTCACTGTCTACGTTCTGCTGAGGAAGACTTTTCACAGAGCTCTCTCTATCCTTCTGAAAAAAACAACACACACACGCACACACACAAAAGGGTTTGAGTATCTTTAACATAAATAAATATCTGAGTGGAGTCATGTCTCACATTCATCATTATTCCTTCACAAAAAAAGACTGATTAGATTAATGTGATGGAAACTGGTGGTGGTGTGAGATTGTAGGGGATCTGATTACAGAATCTAATTCATTTGTGTTGATGAGAGCCTCTTGATACAATTGTCTGCCTGTGTGGGCACGAGCTGCATGTTGGTGTGGTATCTTTGTACTGTGTGTGTGTGTGCGTGTGTGTTTGCATTCTTTGGACCAACGCAGTCCATAACCTTTGAGCCCATCAGTCTGACCTCTGACAATCTGGCAGCCATGTCAGACTCTCTCCTCTCTAATTCTCCTCTTTTATCCCACCTCACACTGTCTGTCACTGTTACCTTATCGCCTCCTATCAGGTAGCAGCATCAACATTTATTCTTTCACTCCCTTCACTCATCATTGCCTTCCCTTCTGGTGCCCCTTACCCTCTATCTGTGCATCACTCCATCATCTCCCTCCTCCCCATCTTCCATTCACACCATACAATCTGCTGACAGTTAACAATCTGGCCCGGTGGTCCCTGTTTAAATGAATTTAGACTGACTGTGTGTGATATGCTGTGTGTTGGCTCGAGAGAAGCTGTAACAGAGAAGGAAACAGTGGGAGCAAACTATGCAAGAGTCCGGTTGATATGCACAAACAAACATACATGCACATGTTCGCATACACAAACAGAACACATACACACACACACACATTCTCAGACAGACAACAGACTGGGGGGCCCAATACTAGTCCCTCCCCCAAATCCCAGAACTCCCCAGTCCTGCTCAGCACCATCTGGCTCCCTTCCTGGCCCATCTAAGAAGCCGCTGCTTTGTGGGGGGTGGGGGAACCTATGCAGTACACTAAATTCTCCTTCTTTCTTTTTTTTGCATTTTTCCCATTGGTGGGATTCCCCATAATTAGCAAAAAATCAAAGCTGAGATAAATCCATCAGATGCAAATGGAAACTGATATTTTTGGAAGTCCAAAGCTCTGTCTTAATGCAAATTGATGTGTTTTTCTAATTATGGTTTCCACTTCTTTACCGTATTTACAGCTAAACGTGGACATGAGTGGAAGAAAGTCATTCTCCCGTGGTGCCACTGGGGACGTCCACAGTCAGTGTGGCTTAGTACTGCACAGTTAGTTTCTATTTGCTGAGTTCAGGCAGAGGCCTTCCCTCAACCCTTAATCTCTTATTACTGCTTCCTTTTTCCAGGTCTCATAAAATATGAAGGTGACATGCTTGTCCTTGCACACCCATGGAAAATGTGACTTTTTTTCCAGTTCACACAAATTCATCATTTACCAGGCTCTACTGGATCTGTGGCAGCTTGGAAAATTATGTTTTTGACTTTAAGTCATGCTCTTTACAGATACAGTAATGCACACGGTGTTTAACTGCTGGGCAAATGTAGGTAACACGTGTCTGCATAAATTGTTGGAAGATCAGAACATTAGTGGAATGTATCAGATCAAATTTGTCTCAGTGGGATTAGCAGACAGAAATGTACCCTGTAGTCAATTATCTGTGATAAAGTTGGGATCGCAAGGGTTTGAAAATGGTTTCTGGTACTAAAAATCAAAAAAACTAAAGTAACACAAATAATTTGTTGACATATTCAAGAGGAAAACAGAAGACTGTTTACTGTATGTACCCCACATACAGTTTGGGATAATAACACAATGTTGAAAGAAGAGTTTGCAGATCTGAGTCTGCAATTTCTTTTCAATCACGCTTCATTGAGGAAAGACATGCATGTCTGAAAACATTAAAGTAGGAGCTTCAAAATGATCTAAGAAATGCTCACTGATTCAGAAGACTGCAGGGATTTATCTTACCCCACATAACCCACCAAATGAAGAGCCAGAGCACCAAAAAGACCTTAGGTAAGTGAAGAGAGGTTGGAAATCCAGCAATGCTGCTGGCCTCAGGGTCTTAAGAAGGCCGCAACCCATTATGCAAGTACAAAGGTTTATCAGATGCCCCAGTAAGTTTCATGTTGGCTTATGGAAAAGACAGACAATGATACGGAATTAGCTTACAGCTACACAAGCTCTAGTTTTCTGTAGTGGATGCCGAACCAAGAAAGAGAGAGGGAATTAGTATGTAGCCCTAGGCTGATAATGACTGTTCCAATATAAATTCCCAGTATCTGTTGTTTGCCAGAGTGACAGGGATCTTTTTTAGGGTTGTTTTTAAAATGGAAAAAAAAACACAAGACAAAGGTAAGCTCTCTTTGAATCATGGGCCTATTTCAAGGAGGTTTGTTTCCTTGCAGTTCAACAAGTAACAAGCTACATTGCCCAAATTCCATCTGACATTTTACGTTTTCAGTATGACGAAGATGTAGACGACTGAGCTCTTACAGATTTCTCACTGGTGGAGTCTTCAAACATACGTTCCAAAGGTTTTCTCGCCGGCTCCATCCCATCAACGAACACCTGCAGTCACATAGAAAACCACATTCGAAGCTGCGTCTAAATTTATCACAAAAGATCAGTCACCGTGAAGTTATTATATATCTAGAAAGAATACTGCAGAAAAATCTCTGAAAAACCACTGAACTTTTATCCATGCCTCTATTATACATCATGTTTTTAAATATTTTGATGATCACTGGCATTTTGTGTTAAAACCAATGTAAATTAAATGCTGGAGTCAAATTTCCAATAATAAATTACATCTCCCAGCTTTAGGTATGTATTTTTACTACTTCAAAACTGTGAAGTCAGTGAAACACTTAAAGAACACGTGTCACTACGGAGACCTGGTTAATGGACGGATGTCCCTTGGTCTTTCGCTTGGAGGTGGTGTCCAGCCCCCAGAGAGACGAGAAACGGCTTCGGCGTTTACTGAAGGTACGAGGCATGGCCTGGTTCCGCCTCCTGATGGTGCTTTCTGTACGTGCCGACACCTGTGACCAGGCACATAAAATATCACTCAAAGAGAAAGGGTTTTTCAGCTGTAATTATATAACTGATGACAATGTACCTATTTTTATGGCCTACACTGAGATATGCATGGAAAAAGAAAAAGTGGAGAGATGGGACAAAAGGAGAAACCTTTTGATAATAGCAGCATTCGACTAATGCAATAATAATATTTACACGGGGAGAGACAGAGAGGAATGAAGGGTGAAGGATGTTGGGGTGGAAGAAGGAGTGAGAGAGGCTGACGGAGACAGACACAAAGGAAGTGAGGGTGTAGGCAGTAGAGGGAAGAGGGCGGGGGATACCAGAGAGTGTTAAGCCTGTTTGTGGGAAAGTGCCTCAGGGATGGTAGCTTACTAACAGAGTTCATATTGATTCACCATTCACTAAAAACACTCTGATGTTGTCCATGTGTGCATGTGTGTGTTTGGAGTCTCTCTATCTCTGCCCTACAGAGATATCGTTCCCACCTCTTACTCTCCGCTGTGCTCTTTATTTCTTTTTTGGATCCATGATCAACAGCAGCATGTACATCAGTCCATCTATCTTTTCTCTGTGGCTGCATTTTATTGTGCACACGTTTAATATGCCGAAGGTGACAACGCAAACATGGTGCAGATCACTGAGCTAAGGACTTTGTTGCAGGTTAAACCAGTAAGAAGCAAGAAGTAAGAATGATCTATTGATCGTCTCACCTTCAGACATCAACAAATGCAATCTGAGGTGTTTGTGAATTTCTTGTGTAAGAGTAAACGATAAACCACACAGATAAGGGCAGAATTCTCTGAGGTGAGGACTGTTTGATTTGTTCTGATTTGACTGTGATGAACACAGATATTCAACCTCACTCATTCTGCTAGTTATCACAGATGAGAACAGCATTTTGGACTAACATTCCTTTAATGTTAGTAGAAACCATAAAGTTTCCACTGCATTGGTTTTACTGTGTATTTGTTTTTATAAGTTGTATTATTATTATGCCGTTCTCGTTCTATTCAGCCGTTATATAGATATGTGACCATTATGTAACATTCACATTCCTGCTTGGTAAACGCTTTTTAAGTTGTGACATGTTTTAACTTAAGGCTATAAGCAGGTCTACGAGTTTGTACGTTTGTCACGCGAGAAAAGAAAATGCATTCTTTCGGTAGGCGTATGTGATAAGAAGCTCACTCTAGCAGCCAGAAAAACACAAGCTGGGCTGGTATCGAGGGTGGGCAATGAGAAGTGATCACACAATGCTTCTTGGAACATGTAGAGACACGCACATTTAGTTCAGCTTCATTTGTTTGAGTTCTGGATTGAGGATTACATATGGGAGTAAAAGTTGTAGGGACAGTTCAGATATACAGTCAAGCATCAATACGAAATGTGTGGATGCAAGTGGGCGCACGGCCATCTGCAATCATACCAGTGCATGAAATGAAGAAACGGAGAAGATGCCCAGTCGCCCCATGGCCAGCTTGGTGGGACGCGACGCAAAACCGAGCAGGCGTTTGGGATTCGGGGACTCGCCGCCCTGCAGACTTGCCAGGTAGCATCGACAACGGAACAGATCCATCTGAAACCGCTCCAAGTTCTGCTCCCACAGGAAGATCTAGCAAACGAAGAGTATGGATTTGTTGTTATGAAACATTTTGCTGATTAGATCTGGACATGACTTACAACAAACACAACAGTGATAGAGCGATCTAACACCCTGTCTTAGATGGTATTTGGTTGTTGCAGGAAGAGTGAGATGTAGGAGTGCTGAAGTCCCTGTGGAGAGGTATTACTCACCAACACAACCCCCACCAGTTGCTGACCTGCTGTGCTATGTATCACAGGGTAGGCCGTGGGAGGTGGAACACAGGGACACACACACACACACAGATTAGCAATGAAACACAATCTCGCCTTCATCTGCACTGGTTCCTTCCTCCACCCATTTGTTGCAGGCCTTGATACAAAATTAATACAACTACTCTTTCCTTGAGTCTTTAATTCCACATAGCCTTGTTGCCTTGTTATGTAAACTAATTTCTCAGATAAAAACCTGGAACAAAGTCGATAAAGCAACAAGACTGAGCCTTTGATCCTACTTTTTATGCTAATATTCCTGTATAATGCCATTTTTTCTTTCTTTCAGATGTTTCTCGTGTTCGGCATGATTAAAATAAACCACTTCCTGATTCTTTCCTGTGCTACATTTGTTTATTTCATTAAATATCATCCAAAACTTGTACACACATGAAGTGCTTACTGCACCATATGTAATTCCGTTTCAGCACTGAGCAGCGCTTCTAAACAGCAAGAATGAAGTTATGTGTTATGGTCTAGTGTAAGTGGACAAACCTGATCCTGTTTTCAAACAGCGAATATAAATATGGAAGCATTAGCAAGACCCTTCAAGAATCCACCTGGCTGTTAATATATGCATTGCATGTGTTATGAATATTCTATGTTCTGCTGCACTTGCACGTGTTCATAATTTAGCACCAGTCAGACTATCTGCCAAACATCTGTCATTGCAACATGTCCGCTCACTCATCTCCATACCTGCTCCAGTATGGTCTTCCTCTTCTTTGTGTCTGTGACAGTGGACAGCTGCATGTCTCCCATCTTCTTCATCTTCTCGTCCATGTCAATCTTCTGCTCCAGCTTGCGGATCTCAGTTCGCAGCAGCCGCACCGTGTCCTCCCTGTGGTGCTGCCGAGCGAGGGCGGCGGCACACGCGGAGTGGATGGCTGTGATCCAGTTCTCCAGTTCTGTCTGGCCTGATGTCTGACAGGAGAAAAAAAATGGTCACAACATTGAGCAAAAATAAAATGAGAAAGCCAGAACTGGCAGAAATAAAGCTGGGGGAGTTTGTCACTAATTTAACCAACTAATCTCATCATCAGTCGATGACTTATGTTCACATTCAGTGACTGAATGTCAGCAGCTGCCATGAATAGAAAGAGACACATTTCAATATTACACAATGCTCACTGTGGTGCATCACTGTCAAAATATGACAGTGTGGCCTTTAAACATGTCAGACATAAAACAAACACGTGGACACACAGCACTGGCTTATCTCCCACACATGGCTAAATGTCACGTACACACACACACACGTTCACATGCAGAAATGACCAGAGGAATTTGATGTCTTCTTATTCTCATCCATTTCTGTCTCCATATAAGTATAATAATTAATAACTGATGTTCCTGTGAATTAACTGTATGTTTGTGTAGAATCCTTCTTGTCCAACTGTTCTGTCGATACGACGATTAGAATACCTGCTTATTTCTCACCTGGAAGAGGAAAGCGTCTCCCACCGAGTTGCTGAGGCAGAAGACAAAGTTTTTCTTGGGGTGTTCAGGTACAGCCTGGACAATGCTATTCTCCACCCACAGGGCATGTTTAGGGACACTGTTCTGGTCGATACACGAACGACCGTCGGACTCATACAAAAAAAGGGTGCAGCCTTGAAGAAGACAGAGAAGCCAGACAGGGGGAAATGGGACAGATATTGCATTACTGGTGTCACGTTGTATTTAGCATTAGATCTTATTGTACTGTTCAGAAATGCTACAAAAGCTAAAGAAAAAGCATTATCAAAAATGTTCTATGCCTGTACAGTAAGACAGTGGTACCAGGATATAACATGGACCGTGAGGTCGGGAGTCAAATTTCTTTATTTTTACAGAGAAAAGGAGAAAGGCACTACTGTAGATGCCATATCTCATGCATTTCAAGACGATGAAATCAGATTAGACACAGATGCCACCGTAAAATGAATTTGTAATGAGGCCAAGGAGAGAAAATGTAAGCCTACACATAAGAAAGCAAGTCAGTGCAGGTGACAAACAGAAACAGGACAGACACAGTCTTTCACAGTGTGACTGCAGGATTTTGTTCAAAACAAAAGCTTTACTGTTATGAGACATGTTAATGCCATCGGGAAACATAGAAATATGAGGGCCACCTTTCAAAGAAACCCAGTAGTGTTTCCACTTGCGCTTGGTTGCCGGTTCCACCTTCTTGTTTTTCTTATGAACCAAAAAGTTCTTCACAGCCAGAGCTCCCGCTTTCCTGACTGTGCCTTGTGCACATCCGATCAGAGCATCTGATGGATATGCACTGCTGAGTGTGCTGCTGCTCCACTCATCGCTCACAGCAGAGCCCACCTCCTCCCTGCAGTCCTGCCCCTGATGTGTCTGATGAGCGAGTGATCGAAAGGCAAAAAGATTAGAAACACAAACACACACATATACTATATATACATATTAAAACTATATGCAAAACATATAAAACTAACCCAGGCTTGATTATCCAGCTCCTTGCGGAAATTCTCATACACTCCTCCCCTGCCACCTTCACCTCCTCGTCCTTCTTGTCCTCCCGCGCTGCTGCTCCCACTATCGCTGCCATTGAAAACACTGCTCTCGGTAGTAGAGTACACGGAGAAAGAGGCTGACATGGCCTTACAGTGCCGTGACACCAGCTCTCCATCCCCGTCTATCTCTGTGGTGACGCCATCGATGCCACTGTCGCCATACTCACTTCCCTCACCCAAAACACCAGATATGTCCTGTCAGACGGAAACACAGGGTGTAAACAGAAAGGAACTACCAATATATTATTCATGTACAGTATATGAATTGTACAGATAGACTTCCATTTGCTAAAATGACCTTGTAAGTTTAGGCTACACAAGTTTATGTCTGTCTGCCACAAATATGTGTGTTTGTCTGTGTGTGTGTGTGTGGTTGCATCAGAGCAACATAATATATCTTTGTGCAGATGTATTGAGACATTTCTGCTAGAAGAGGACATTTTCTTCAATCAAGGGGTTCAATCTCTGGTTTCCTCTGTTGTTAGTTTATTTATCTCCAGTCAAGGACCCCCTCAGCCTGGCTGGATGAAGTTAAAATAAGTACCTAGGTTACACTGCAATCCATTTGTGCTCATGGGTTCTGGGAATGAGTTAAAAGAAAAGCTTGGTCTGCTATTTTAGTACATACACTAACATTGTTTTGTCATGAAAATGACTGAATATCTTTCCTTGCATATATACTCCCCCACAACTACATCTACTGTACATACTGTGCATGAGGTGAAATCTCTGCACAGTGATGCATTACAAAGTCTTTACTTTCTCTCTCACTGTTCTAAGAAAAGGATCTGAATTGTTTTTTTTTTCATTTATCAGGAAGTTTTAATGCTTTGATTTCTGCAGGGTGAATAGGGACTGGTTCCTGTCTGACATTATACAAGTATCCCCAAAGCGACTGCTTGTAATCCCTTTCCCCACAACACATGTGACATGTACACACACACAACTGCAGAGCTTTTGCACACACAGGAAATGTCTCTGTTGTCAACAAAATGTAAATTGCTGGATTGACTTGGGTCCTCTGTCTGCCTGTGAACCCCCTCGAAACTTCCTGGACACTGCTGCTGAACAAAGCTTTCTATCATTTGGTGTTAGGGGCTCTGTATTTTAGAGAGGAACAGAATTCCAGAGCATTTTCAGAAAAAATAATGTGAATATGATTAACTATATATAGATATATTCCTGAAATATGGCCTAACCTGAGTAGTTTGTGCACGTCGTCCCTGGAAAGCAGGTCGAGGTGCATCGGGGATGCCAAGGCCTTCCAAGCCCTCAGACAGGCAATGGGAGCGTCTGCACGGAAGCGTGAATGCTCCATAGACACCACCATCCTCCTCTGTTGGAGACAACAATCCGTCCTCCCCTTCTCCATCTCCATTGCACTCAGCTTCTCTTCGGTTCTTAGCATAGCGGCTCCTCTGCACCCTGGGGCCAGGACACTGCTGGCTGCACAGATGGTCCAGAGACGATGCCCTTTCAGCTGCACCTACAGAATGCAAAAATACAACATGGGTTTATTGCAGGACAAGGTGTGTTTCTGTGTGAATCACTTTCCCATATTTGGCATGTAAATTACATTTCCATGTCTGTATGTCACTGTCCTTCCAGGTATGTGTGTGTATGTTGGAATGAAATGTTTTTCCCACACTCACCTGCACTGCCTCTGGGGAATGTGAACTGCTCCTCCTCCTCTTCTCCACCTCCATCTATCATCTCCTCAGTGCTGGTCAGATGCTTCTGTCTCAGATCAGTCAGAGAGAACTCCAGGCTGTCTTCTCTCCACATGTCCGCTGACTTTGACCGCTTCTTTTTAAAACTACCTTCGTCCCGAGGATCCTCAGTCATCAGCTGGAGGTGTTGTTCTCCTTCAAGAACATCTCCCTCCTCCTCTCCCATTGAGTCCTCTCCATCCTCCTGGGCAACAGTGTCCGCCTCTGAGGTTTCAGGAGTTGGTGTGGCCAAAGGGTCGTCATCTTGCTGATAGGACTCTGGCCTCATTGTCATGGCAACACGCTGTGTCCAATGTGGGTTGATGCCAAACTCTCCAAATGCATCCGTTGCGTTAAAAGGTTCCAGTCCATTCTCTGCTAAGGATTGCGGGATGCTGGGGGTGCTGGAGGAGCGAGTTGAGGCTTCTGAATTTCGGTGTTCCTGTTTTACTGAAGAAGAGTGCCGGGAACGGCGGGTGATCGACTGCTTGCTGGACAGACGGAGAGAGCGGGACGTGTGTTTACGGGAGAGATGTCTCGTCGCATCGCCATATAAACCAACGTCCCCATTTTGACTCTCCACATTTCCCATGATTCAACTGTGAAATAAGGCAGAGATTTCAGTGAAACATACTCTCTATGCCTAGTGGCTGTAAATTTAGAAATCAGTGTTTTATAGCTTTTTTTTGGTCTTATCTAAGTCATACCAGGACGCTGACTACCTCTTTGGTGTATCACCACAACACACATTTTAAATAACAGCATGAGTTTGCCAGCTGTTTGTAATTTTTTACTGGGGCAGGTGTCTATCCGCAGCAAACTAAGAGAGGAATAGACAGGAGCTGCACAGCAAGTGTGGACAAAATTACTACATCCAGACTCTTCAAAGAAATAGGAGAGACACATTTGAGAGCTACAGTGGTGCCAGAATTCAGACATTAGCACTGTAATCAACTTAAAGTAAGGATTTTAGTCTAAGATGTGTCTCATCACATTTTACCGCTAACCTGAACATGAGTGCTGTTAAATTCAGCTGCCAGACACCTGCAGTTTAAACGAAGAGGAATAAGTCAAATAGTTTAACCAGTCTTTACAGAGCCAGATCTCAAAACTATGTTAAAAAGGTGGTTTACTTATTCACATTTATTCCTGGAAACCAGGTCAGTTACTGTGTTGGATGAGTGAGTAACCTTTGACGGCCCATTAACTAACCGTGCTAGGTCAAATGTATCTATGGCTTCTTTGAAGACCTCACTTCAAGTGGAAATTACTTTTTGTAATGTTTACTGACAGTTTCTTTACGGCAACACTAAGACTTTCTGAGTTTTTCCTGTTTTTGTCCTATAAAAATGTGACTCACTTTTTAATGACTACAAATGCTTTGAACGTCAAATTTTGCCTCCCTCGTATTTTATCCATCAGTAGACAGCAATTTTTGATCCTGCACACTAATGTCTATCATCTTACTGTAGTTAGCACAAAAATATAAATATATATACGTATAGTTTAATCTGACTGCAGCACTTCTCTTCCCGAACCGCGTAAAAAATTTGCGGAACAGCCAAAATTGTTTGAAACAATCAAAGACGTTTTTTAGCTGTGCTCTGTTGATAATATTGTTATCATGGCATCCTGCTTTACGCAGGCTCTCTGTTATATAAGCACATGTAGCTGCTGAGTCAACTGCTGTCAGATCAGTTGGTCCCGCGTGAGTCACACACCATCAAACCCACACCATCAGGTTCTCAGCGTGGGCTCAAACGGCAGAGAAAGATATTCATAAACATATCTTCCAATAAGACAGAAATCTGTTTAAACAAGTATTTCAGGCTTGTGTTGAAGTATAGCCAATCCATAGCAAATCCAATGTGGTTTTGAAACGAGTACAAATGTTTGAGTTGACTGGAAGGAATTTATCATTCAATACAACATAACATTTTTACAGTGCAGAATTCGAGAGGTGTGAAAGCTCTGGCTACCTGTTGTTAAGCAGCTACATCACCAGCATCGCAGCATCAGTGCAGAGTGGTTTTTGTCCGACCTCATGATCCTCCACACACCCTCAAAAGGTGGTGTCAGTTTATCCTGAGAGGAACAAGAAGAGAGCGGACTGTTTCAGTGCACATGTCACAACTTCAAAGTGGCCTGATGTATCCAGCGCATACAGGGGAGGAGAGAGAAGACAAGAAGAGGACGCAGGAGAATCTGTCAGGTACGTTATACAAAGCAGAAGTTGAAAAGAAAGCTGCAAGCACACTACAGAGGGAGGATATAAGATAAGAGACAGTATACGAGATGAAGGGGGAATAAAGGACGATGTGGTCAGGAAGACTGGAGATAAGATAATGTGTTGAGGCAACAAAAACAGCAGACGAAGACGAAATGCACATTTAAATGCACACTGCATACTGTAAACAAACACACAGATCATCAGAAAGACAATGCAGAGGTATTGTCTGAGCCCGAGGGGAAAGAGAACCTCACAAACAGCCCCATTTTCTTTGAACTGCACCCTGACACTCATTGCTAACCCGAAACCATGCTGGCATGTACAGGCATGTGCACAAAACATTTTGGGAAAACACCCCTTTTTTCCCTGCAGACAAAGAGATGTGCGCGCACGCACACACACAGTTAGTCAAACGACAGAAGATAAAAGCAGCTATGATTTTCTGCTTAAGACTCAATTAAATGGTCCTTGCCAACACAACGTAATTTTCTCTAATGCCTGCCCCAAGCTGCTTAGCGTAGTAGACCATGATATCCATACTATGCATCTATACTGTGAAGTGCTGCAGGTGCCAACATGGTGCATCTGTGTAGATTTGTACATATTTTAATCAACCAGATAACCAGATTGATTTATTTTTTTGTATATTAAACAAGACAGCCAGCGCAGACATCCACAGACCCTTGGCTACCAACAGGGACTCTGAATGCTGCCGTTAAATCTGCAAACAGACAAAAAGCACCTTTCTCAGTTGCAAAGATTATCATTTGTTCCCTCGTGCAAACTGTGAGTATAATTAAGCTTTTGCTAACTACAGCTGCTTTTTTATTATTGATAAATACAAGATAACACTGTCAATTTGTTTATTCACTTGGGATAACATGATAACATATTTAGCATGTTAGTGCTATGGAAAAATAAATAAATAAAAAGGACATGGTAACTGCTGAAATGTGTGAGCTCTGTCTTTGCACTATGGCAATTAATCAGTATTTAAACTTAGTCACTAGAGCACATTTCACCCAAGCTGTGAGAAGCAGTTGCATAAAATAAACTTGACCCTTCTCGTCCAGCCTCCATCCCATCGGGCCAGATGAGCGTTAACCCCGCCCACCAGCCACCCACCTACCTAAAAACAAAGAAATGCATTATCCATGCACTGCTTATATAATACTGGGAATTAATAGTTACATCAACCACACATTAGCGTTGCCAAACCAAGTACAGTAGGTTTGCTTCAGCAAACGCACAGGCCAAACAAACACAATAATCCTGTCTGACACAACTGGGGAAAATCAAACCACTGCCTTTCCTCTGGCAGTGTAGAGTCTAAAATGTTTAGACTCTTTGTTTTTCCTCTTCCTGTGCCCTGCAGCAAGGCACTGGAGAAGGAAAGGGGGGGGCACCACAAGAGCCCTTCTGTAGGAAGCCCACGTAGAGCTGAGAGGTGAGGCAAGGCTCGAGGGGAAGCACATGAGGGGTGAAAACACATAGTTTCATACAGATTAAAAGGGGAAACAAAAAAAACTGGGTGCTATGAATAGAATGATTAGGAAAAGTGAGAAAAAAACGAGTGGAAGAAGAGCAGACTCCGAACGAGAGAGAGGGAGAGGTAGATAGAGGGAAATTGGGGGGTCCTATTGTTGCAGAGCTGTAAGTGGATAAGTAGACGGCTCCGGCTGCCTCTCTTTGGGCTTAATTGAGGGAGCCGAGACAAAAGGGGAAACATAATTATTCGCTCTCTTTCTCTCGGTCTCCCGTTCTCGCTCTCATTCTCGCAGTATATTAACACACCGAGAGAGAGTATTAACACAATGGTTTGTGCAACAGCAGCCAAAACATCATTTCCATGCAGACAACCACACACACACACGCACTGAGGACAAAGAGTGACGTTGCTGAGGAAAATAAAATTTGCAAACTGGTAAGAAAAAAAAAAGAAAAAAGAAAAAACACATTAACTTTTTTTTTTTTGCTTCACTGTAAACTCAACATTTGAGAGGATTTAGTAAACTTATCATTTAAAAAATGTGTTTTTGAAAATTATAATAAAATGATATAATATGCGTACTGGGACTGGGATGTGCTACTTCACGACTCTAGCAGAACCAAATCTCTTCTGGAGCTGTCAAACTTACACTATATCGCCACAGTTGTGGTAGAAAGCGCTTGTAACTGTAGACTCCCACATCTATCACGTAAGAACGCAGTCAGGCACGCAAGAACGCTATTCTGTGTCGCATCCACTGGGGTACGACAGTATAAAGGCAGACATGCTTCCAGTCAAACACACCTGCACAGTCCCAAGAGAAATGTGAGCAGGTTTTCCTGACTCACACACACACACATTCTCTCCCACTCTTTGGAAGAATACCAAAGGCCTGTCAGAACAGCGACGGAGCAGACACACCCTACTTCCCCTCGCCAATCTTTTCATCTCTGCACCTGTCTCGCGGCTCCGCCCTGCATGACACACAGCTCAGTTCTCCACACACAAACCGTACATGACGCGCATACCTGCTACTGCCGTAGTCTGCTCCTGCATCTGGAGTGGCTGTTTAAAGCTTACACAGATTTTAAATGATGTAATCTCTAAGCAGCCACATTAAATGCTTATTAGAAATGTTCCTGCTTTTACATAATAATCACCAATGTAATACACGTCAATTGTGTCTCACAATCAGTCCACGAACACAATCTTTACTTAAAGATGAAATGAAATTATCTCTGTCCTGAGGCTTACAGTTACTGTGCATCACACTCATCGCTAAATTTGAATTCATGTCATGTTTTTTTAATTTCTCTTTGCTATTTGGGCTGAATGTGACCCGATGACTGTAAAAACAAATAATTTTGTTTTTAAGTGATTTAGTTTCTGAGAAAGAATCTGTTCACATATGTAAAAATTTGTTTTAAATCACAATTAAGTAATGATGTGCAAAACTCCACATTTGTCCTGAGTACAAATCAGAATGAGAAACAACAATTGTGTCCCATTGAGCAATGGCTCATTTGAAGTGCTGCAAACAGTTGCTGGAAGATGTTTGTCTGTAACAAAATACAAACAGTAAAATATTAATGTCCTCGAACGCGGATATCAGGACCTTGTAGAGCAAAATGTTGTTCTAGACAACCCAAAATGTGATGTCCACACATGTGGACGCACAGGAGGTTAATATATCTAAAGTCCTGTAGTGCGTTCTTCATCTAATGACTAAACAATCATGACTAGGTTGGTGGTAGTTTTTGTTGTTGCAACAGAAACATTATGAAAAATGTATCATGTGCTTTAGCGTTTTCTTTTTGTGCTTCCCGACTTCCCATTAATAGTTGGAATACGTAAAAAAGAGACAATGAAACAGTGGTCCGTCTAAACACTGCTGCAACCACAGATGCTTTCAGCTTAACTGACCTCTCTGACCTTACTTTACCCCCTCGATCAAGCCTCAAAATACATGATTCAGTCCTGGACCCTTTTCCCCGGCACATTTCACATACCTTACTCCTACCCCCCAAGGCAGGGAGTGAAGTAACTGAGGCTAACACTCTCTCTGGGGGGTAAACAGAGGAATTTCTCGATGAGGAAAAGTTCATTCTGTGTCAGTCAAATTAGACAAAGCCATGGGAATCTGAGAGGTTTAATCAGGGCATCTCCCTGCAGTTTAGCATACACACCTGTAGTATCTTAGCATCTTGCTTATGCTGCTTTTTACACTGAACCAACCTGCCTTTTATAGAAAATATGCAATGCAAGACTAGGTGCAGGAAGGTTCAGTGATCCAAACAAATTATAATCATGAACTTATCTACGAGTGCGTCTCTGTATGCACACCCGGATCTGTGTGCATTGTTCCCATTTGAGGAGGAACTATATCTACTCAGCGCTGAGATAACAGTCAGACGGAAAACATTCGACTGTCGAGCTGGGACGGCGCACACCGCTGCACTCCCACAGTCCCTGTGAGACAGGACTGTCTGAGACATCACTGTAGAATTCCCTGGAAGAGGGAGATTAGCTTCGTATTCACCCTTTAAGGATCTGACAAGACACGCGCCACATCCCCCTCTCTCAGCTTATACACACACACACACATGCACACACAGCACAAACAGCGCAGATTCAAGTGTGGCTCTCGACTGGTGCTTAAATCAAACATTGATTTTTTTTAAATAATTCAGTCTTGAGAAGTTATTTTTCATTTTGACGACATAGACGAGGGCAAAGCACAAAAATGAGAAATGAAAGAAATGAGATTTTTGTTGTGATTCTAACAGCACATGGAGAAAAGAGCGAAGGTGTTTTGACAATAGTGGGAAAGCAAATTCACTGCATAAAGTTCAAAAACAGGGGCAAAGAAATAGTTTTGTAGTTAGATTTGGGTCAGTGTGGCATCTGAGGATCAGGAAAAAAAATAAAGGGCAGTAGAATTCAGTGTCAGCCACTTCACTCCACTTTACTCCTCAAGTGTCACTAACCTCATTAAACACACTCCTCCGTTTTTCTAGGAGCTTACGCTGCGCGCTCCTTAACTCAGATTTCAGCTGACTGTCTCTGCAGCATGGTGCAGTCAGGGATTACCATATTTTAAAGGGAAAATCCTTCTACCACAAGTCCTCCATTGAGTGAGAGGCCTGTGAGAGTGAATAAGTATGTGCAGTTCTTGACGCTCTACTCTGTAGCTGCTGCTACTGAGCACAACCTCAGCTATCACAGAGCTCCTGTATGAATTCAAAGACAGGAGACCCCATAGATTTAAACCTCGCATTATGATCTCCTAAGATGTATATACGTGCGAGGCTTTTATGCTGGATGAGCTCTTGTTCTGAGATGAGGGAGGAAATCAAGACATGTCTGACTAAATGATCCCTCTCAGACTTCTGGTATAGATGTCACTTGGAATTCTCTTGTTAGATAGAGTATAACTATGCGGCGAGTGATGTTATAAATGCACTACCTGTTTGTCCTGACGAATCAGTGATTGCACAGACGAGGTATTAAAACCAATCACCTGAATATTCATGTGGTGATTTGCGATTCCAAAAATATAAGAGACAGTAAAAAAAGTGTTGTATTAATTATCCAGAAGGAGTGGGATGAGACATTGACTGTGCTCCAGATTCAGTCGGTAACCGTAGAAACCCTGCAGGGCAAGACGTAGCCTGAGGGGAGGAGCGGCTGGGCCTGGAGAATTAAGATTGTATAATTTTAAAAAAAGGGTGCTTTGCTGACATGGCAGCATATTTTAATTTATTTGAATTACATTTGGGAAATAGTATGCAATTAAACAGCTTTGTTAAACAGCAGATAATCCACCAGGTGTCCATGCCAATATTTTTTGAGGCATCAGTATGCAATATTGACAATGTTTCCCTCGGTATTTTATCTGTGGAAAACAATGAGCAGCAAACACGACAAACAACAACCAAGAGCAAACGTATTAATAACTTGTTTCTTAAACATCTCTTCACGTGTTCTGGTCTGTTCACCTCTGGCTACAATCACGTTACAGGCTGAAGTGGCCAAAATTAATTATTTTTTGCCTCCGAGGGAAAAGGGCTTTTTTAGTACAGTAAATATTTTTTTTAGCTGGCTCACTTCCACGTGTGCTTCTAGATCTGACTCATATCTAATCTCCAGCGATGCATCTGTTGTCAGAACGGCCAGTTCTAGTTCTCTATGCATGTGCATCATCTCTGCTATCAACTTTTATAAAAGAGTGATCAGGGTCAGGTTTATTCTGTAATGTAAAAGCAGTCGTCGTTTTATGATCATGAAATTCTGTGCTTTAATTTTGTAGTGATGTGAGCAACGGTGAGGAAGCAATGTCCTGAGATAGATTCTTCTCACCTTAGTTGGCATGACCAGAAATTTAAGAGGTTTAGGTCACACTCCCGTCTGGAAAAAAAAAGGTTGCATGCTCTAATATTTTCTTCATAAATTATATATTTGTACCACATTCGTTTCCATCCAAAGTTGCATTCATTTCTCTTGTATTGATGATGGGACCGGACAGCTGAAAAATCCAGCCTTCTCCAGCACAGCTAAAAAGATTCTTAAAGAGGTTAAGGGTCTGGACTCTGTGGCAACCAATCCATGTGTGAAAATGATGTGTCATGCTCCCTGAACTACTTTTTCACAATTGGAGCCTGATGAATGCTGGCATCGTCATCCTGGAATATGTCTGTGCCTTTAGGTAAAAAGAAATCCACTGATGGGAAAACTTGCTCATTCACCACTCGTTGCTGGCTGAAGCGTATTAATCATTGCAATCATCTAATGGAAGGCTCTAACCTGTTTGCTTAGTGAAATCTAGCTGGTGATTTTTTTGGCCAGACAGTGTATTATGTAGCACTAACACCTCCTTGCAAAGGTAATTGGAAAAGGGAAAAACAGACACACACAGACTGGTTTGAATGATGCCAAACAGACAGGTTATACCTCCGATTCCTCTCTGTTTGTAGAGACAGCAAAATAACCAGGTGGATGAGTGGGTCAGAGAGAGAGAGATGAGAGGGTTTCAGGAAAGGATAGACTGATGGAGGTGGGAGGTTGAGACAGAGTGATGGGATAAGAGCAACAAGAGGACAGGAAAAAAAGATGATGGTGTTGAAAGGTGGATAAGAGGTTGTTAGAGCAGGGGGGAACTGGTGGAATCGGGTGGCAGGCCACAGGTAGACAGACAAATGATGTGTGCTGAGGTGGAGGTGGACATGAGTGGTGCTGATAGGTCCTGAGGGGCTGATAAAGACAGATGTTGTTTCAGTTCAAAGTGGGGCAGCTTTGAACAGGCTCGATACATTGTCTGTAACAACATAACAGGAGTAAGACTAGATTATTGTTCATGTTGGTGTCCATTTAAAGAGTGACTAGATGCTATTATAAAAGTATTATTGACTAGAAATTGTTCTTTGCTACTAAACACCACATACAAAAACTCATTGGTTGCAAAGAATGAAATCAACATCATGTAAAAGCAAATATGACTGATGATGATGATGAGATTTTTTCACATGGTTTATAGTAACACATGCAGGTTTACATGAGTTACCATTGAAACAGAGCAGAAGACGGCGCTGTGTGCTTCCCAAGAGTTAATTCAAAGGATGACTTCTATCAAAACAGAGGTATGTGCTACTGATTGTGAACCCAGTATGGCAGTGAAAGCATGGTTCAGGTTTAAATTCTGCAAATCTGTTAATTAAGTAAAGTGCTGAGGCTCTGCAAAACCTTTGTAATGCTACCCTGAAAATTACCAGGGAGCAGGAGAGAGGCTTTAGCGTAACCACACAATGACAGGGAGAGAAAAGAAGGGAAGATCATACTACAAAAGACCGAGGGGGAAGAAGAAAGTAAGTAAAACACTAAAGCAGGCAAAGCACGGAGACGCCACGGTAAAACAGACCACCACAACATAAACCCGACACAGGAGGAAGAAGCACGTAATGTTAAGTTAATGGCAACAAACGGGAGGCTGGAGGGAGATGGGGGAGGAAGAAGGTGAAAAGGGGAAGTTATCTTAGTGTATCCCTGCACCTGAATCAACAGCAGTGCTCACAAACAAAGCGCTGTCTCAAAGAAGAAACAGTGTAATGCCACGAGGAATGGGGCTAAGAAATGTTCAGCAAGAATGTGGCAGACAAACAGCAGCTCATCAGTGTGTGTGTCTTTCTCTAAAGCCTACAAAGGACACAGACCTTTAAAACAGTAGGAGTACGGAGTCCAGAAACCTTAGACACATGAGATATTGCATAATAATGACAATGTTCATGTTTCTTTACCATTTGCACGAACCTCAAAACATTTTTGCCTGATGGTTACCGAGAAAGATTCCACCCCTCCCTTTCGTTACTTCTTCATTTGTGCATCACACACCCTTGCACAGAGGCAAGGTGTGACAACTACAGAGATTCAGTTGTGCAAATGTTAACAAGAGTAAATGGCTTCAGTAGTCTTAGCACACAATAGGTCAGCCAGTTTCCCACAGACATTAAGCTCAGGTCTAGACTAAAGCAACATTCTGTGGGGATGAGGAATGAATGCAGTGATTATTGTTGTTATTGATTAGTTGTCCTTTTTTAATGGGTCACACTAAACCCATTATCTATGCTGATTATCCTGCTAAGGGTCATGGGGGGACTAGCACTGATCTCAGCTGTGATTGTGAGAGAGGCTGGGTACACCATGCACAGGTCTGTAGTCCATCACAGGACTCTGTGGGAGGAAGCTACAATACAACCCACCCAAACAAAAAGAGAAAATGCTCATTTTATTTATAAAAACAGTCCCCAATGCTGCTCCTTTTTGATTAACTTTTTAATTATGTAGTCAATAACGTTTAAGAAAGAATGTACAAATACAAATAACTGTTATTCAGCTAAAGAGTAAGAATAACATGGAAACAACCCATGAACTGGATCCTATGATGTGCCCAGTTAACATATGACCTCTCGGCTGCGATCAACATCAGGCGAACAACTTCCATTTAACTAAAGCCTGTATTTCAACAAAGAAGAAGTTCAATTACCAAAGCAGAAACTTGCTACTTACTTTTCTATCATTTATATTTACACCAGCTCAGTGTAAGATCGTAAAAGTTCACATACCCTCATAAAATCTTTGTCACCATCAAATATAAGTCATTTCACATTGCTGTCCTGTCAGCCAGTGTTTACAAGATGATCACTGAGACAAGGATGTCAAAAACATGCAAGCGACTGGCGTCTCTTTAGTGGACGAGGTTTGATTTAGGTCAGTGGGTCCATTTCCTGGGTGCTGAGGTCTTGTGCATACTTGAGCTGGGAGTCATTGTTTGCAGCTCTGAGTGGCTACAGTGAATAAAGCCTCCCCTGTCTGTGCATTAGTGACCTGCATAAGCTCCACAAGACTCACCGACATCTGAGTGTTGGCCTGAGGGCCGAGAACAAAGGCAATTTGACCACACACGTATGCACACACATTCACGTGCCTAAAAAAGGCACCAAAGAACAAAAACACAGAGTCTAATAGAAACCTCATACAGTAATCACCACGCGGCTTTTATCCTCAAAGAACTCAAATCAAAGAGCAAAGGAATTCCACCCAGCTCTCCATCCTTATTTCTGTCACTTCCATTCGTGGATTGATTCTTTTTTTAACACAGTGTTAAAATTGTTGTTTTACCTTGCTTACATGTTTCGGCTACAGCT
>JAUMTR010000006.1:12337738-12366664 GCA_032270685.1 Microctenopoma stevenorrisi
CAATTTTAACACTGTGTTAAAAAAAGAATCAATCCACGAACGAATTAGACACACAGAATGAACACTCAAGAAATGTCACTTCCATATTCACAGTGGGATATATTCATGTATATTTGCACATGCGCACACTCGTGCATAGGCTTTTAGGGCTGCATCGTTCGACCTCACTGTATTACTTCCAGGTCAACGAGCATGTAAAGTGTGGCTATGTGACGAGCGCTGACTGGCTGGCCAGGTCAACGTTCCCTTTATGTAACTACTCTACTGTAATGTTGGGGCGCTGAATAGAGAGATGGAGTGAAGGAGGAGAGACCGTGGCTACGTAGTCTGTTTCCCCTGCCTTAATTACACGGTCACATAAACTTGGCAAGAAAAACACACTTGAAGCACACCAACACACACACACACACACAAAGTAGGGGTGTGAAGATTCCCAAACAGAGATAAGAAGGACATCCCAGGAAGTCCAAATCTCCCCAGTGCAAACACAGCATAAACACTGTCTTTGAAGACGTTCTTCGCTCTTTGACGGTAATTCTTCCCTCAAATCCCCACTCAGCACTTCACTCACAAATGTGTTTCCACTTTCCTCACTCTGGTGGTGTTACACCAAATTCCTGTTGATGAGCATCTCTCCACCAAACTACGCTGTAAATTCCTCATGCCTTTTCTTCTGTACAGAGAATGCACCCGATCCGAGGATCTAACCATTTAAAATAAGATGCAGATGCATGCATGTACACATACATATACTACATTAGCATGCGCTGGGAGACAGAGTTGATGTGTGGAATGCTACACTGGTTAGAGATAACAGGCAAACATGACAGGGGTGGCAATGCCGTCACACTAAGTGAGGAAGGATAGAGGGATGATGGAGCAGGAGGCAGACAGAGAAACACAGAAGGAAAGAGGGAGGGAGGGAGGGAGGGAGCAAAGGAAGGAAGGAAGAAACTCCCAGAACATGAGCAGACACAGAAGAGACAAAAGGGAGGAAATGAATGAGGGCATGCCAGCTCATGTCAGCTCTGAAACACCCCTCCCCCACTTAGACCCCATCTGAAATGAGAGGCATCCCCTTCTGTTTCTCCAGCTCCTGCTTTTGCATCATCTTCCCCTCCTCATCGGGGGGTTGATATTGAGGAGTCTGGCATGAAGACATGCTCTTCACCTGATTTAACACACACACACACACACACACCCTAGCTAACAACTCCCACAGTCCTGCTTAACCAGACAGGCGACATTACAAACGGACACACACCAGCAAACGTGTCACTGTGACATCATGTTCACACTCACGCATTAGGCCTCCTCTTGTCTTTTTCAAAAGCTCATGCTAAAGCTGAAGATCGGAGCGTACCGACACACTCACACAAACGTGTATCCATGTGTGACCTCGTGAAATGAGAAACTGAGGGATTCCCCGCACAGAAAATAGCATGCAGCCATTGCAGGAGCAACACTTTAGGTAGATACAGTCAGTGGAACCAGAACAGAGCTGGTGAGTTTTGAGATGCGTCTTCCTCACTCAAAGATGAAGACAGACGTTAAAATATTTGTAGTAACTTTGAGTTGAGTACGAAACAAACTTAAACTCTGGTGTTAATGTGTAGTTGTATGCATATGGTAAGTTTATTGTCCTCCTAGGAGAAAAACATGACCTACCTACACATATCTGCACTATAGGTGAGCCGACTTATCATAAACTGAAGGTGGTGTACCGATCTGGGTCTGCATAGACACCTTTTCACACACAGTACAAACACACGAGGTTCACTTAAAGGAGCACGTTCTACACACACACACACACACACACACACACACACACACACACTATGTTAGCTTACTGTACACACATGGAGCACATGGCCGCTTGGAAGCGCACACAAATATTTGTCCTGAAAGCTCACGCACGTAGTAAAGGGACACACACAGACATAAACCTGAACAAGTCGTGTGTATCAGAGTATGAGATAATAGCTTTTCCCCCCGTTCCACAGCCCCAGGCTTTCACAAAGTCTTTGTCAGTTTTGAAAAAAAAAGAAAGTGTGTGCACACATACACACATGCACACACATGCAGCAGTTTTTATCTGACACCATAAATCCTTTCACGGATCACTTCCTCAAAACGCCCTGCCAATTTTCAACTTCCCCATGGCAGCAGATGAAGTAGTGAACTGTAGCAAGAGAGATAACGCAAGAAAGAGGACGAGAGAGACAGCAAGTTTGTTACGTTACTAATAGTTAACGGTTAAAAAAGCTTAATAACATGACATCATTTACCACACAGTAAATCACTGAATCACAGCTATTGGGACTTTTTTTGTTATATGGAGACCTTCTTTAGACTTTATCTTAAAGCATACACAATGTGTGACATCAGCACACAGGTAAATGCGCTTTAAACTGGGCTGAGCTTTCATATGGGAGCCCCGTGTTCGAGGTAACTTATGCTTTATTGGCATAAATCTGCCAGGCTGCATGACGGACAACACCATTCTCCAGTCCTAACCTACAGCATCTTTAAACTGGCCCAACATACAACACTGCGAACTCCTGCTCTAACCCAGCCAAAGAGTAAATAGTCAGCAGCTTGAACATGCTTTACATCTGCACTGTATCTACTTAGGCTAAGCTGCCATGGCCAACTGGCTTGATAGGCAGTTTCATCTGAATGCCATGGCCCGCTCATTCATCCAGCCGTTATCCCTGCTTATCTAAATAACAAAATGACCCACAAAACTAAATAATTCATCATGCAATCTCCACTGACTTTTCTTGATGGAACCGTGCACCGTGTGCTTTTTCTTTTTTTTAAACTTCTCCAGACAGGAAAGCACGAACACAAGGAAGTCGAAAGGACAGCAAAAAATTTGTGCTCTTTGACCCCTCTGTCTAAATGCCTGAAAATGACCCTCTGCACAGCTGACACCCGACACCTCCATTAGTGCCGACACAGTATTCAGTAGAATGTAAAAGTGCACTTTTCTCTTTTATTTTTGTAACCTCTATCACTTTATTCTGCAACTCGTCCTTTATCCGCCTTTTCTCATTCTGTATTTGCCCCGTGTCAAGTCTTCTGTGGCACGCTGCCTCTAACTGCTGTTCCCTCAACACTTTCAGCAGCTCTCGGGTCTCCCTCTTTGTCTGTCTGGCCCTTCTCTAACTGCGCTCTTCCCGGTTGCACTCTCTCTCTCACACACACAAAGTAGGCTAATGTCTTTGTCAGATCACTATGAGATCCCTCTTCACTCATTTATGCGCTGTGCACCTTTAATGGTATAACCCGAACTCCCGAGGAGCCACCTGCACGTGTCAATTCTTCACAGCTCTGCAGATCTCTAACAAGCCATTCACAAGTCAGGATTACTTCAAGGGCCACCTGAGTGTGTTATCTACAGAGTAATCACATTTTATCACAGGCAATATTGTAAGCGCTGTACGTAAGAGGCTCAAGAATCAAACAAAAGCACTGTCACAGCATGCATCGCACCGTTGCCCTTTGCAGTTTGTTCAGCGGTGGGGAAATGTTGGGTGCTGACATCACAGAAGGCTGTTAAGGTATTTTGTTATCACCAAATGACTTGAAGTAAAAGAAACTAGGCAATGTCCCAGTGAGATCGTTAATGATTTATAAACTCCTTTCATGAGCACACACAATGCCCCCGTGGACAAAATGTGTGCAGGGCTTTTTGTACAGTTCCCTTATCTTTATATACATTTATATGAGTGTGTGAGAGACAGAGAGAGGATGAGGAGAGACCCACCAAGAGAAAGGAGCTTCCCACTAACAGCACTACTAGGAGGAAAAGTCACACTAACACACAGAGACACGTCGTGTGAGAATGTATCCAGTGTTACAGACATTACCACAGCTGTACAAGAGAAAGCTTATAGTCATGGAAGAAATCGCACGTCTGTTTGCTTTAACTTCACCCTTTTTAGTCTTCCTCAGACAAACAATAACATCTAAATGATTCACCCAGCATGAAGTCAGTTATGTTAAACATCCAAACCTCCTCAGAACAAGAAATGCATCAGTTTACCTTTACTTTTTCCTGAGTGTCCTGAGTGTGTGATGGTTAATCCCCTGTGGTGGTTAAAACACTGTTTCCTCCTTCAGAGCAAACAGGGGAATCCTTGAATCAACGGGATGCCTGCCTCACTCCAGCGCAGCATTTAACTCGATTCCCACACATTTCACTCACTTGTGCTGCCTCTTGCATGCCCAGACCAGACTGAAGGCTGTGGAGAGGGTGTGTGTGTGTGTGTGTGAGCTGCTGAAGTCTGAGCCCGCCCTCTTTTCTCTGGCTCTCCCGTTCTCTCCCACATTCACTCACTCTGCCCTCCTCCTTCTCTCTGCTCCCTCTCTCTCCAATTTCACCTCCCCCGGTTTGCCAGTTGACCGCCAGCATGTGTGCTGGGTCTGTGCCTCTAAGCCTTTAGATGTCAGAGTCCTCTTTTTAATTGCTGGCTCTCTGGTCTCAGAAGTTCTACACAAGAACAAAGGCGCACAGATACAGTGAATAAGCGCAGGAATGCAAACACAAGGCTGAACGGTAAAAATAGATCTTTATCAAATTATCATACATGAAACAAATATAAAGTAAGTAAATGGGTGGGTGGGAAATTGTGTTACTTTACAAGTAATACACCAGAATATGTGAATAACAATCTTCCACCAGACTGGAGTTATATTGCTGCATCACTCTCGTACACTAGTGTGGTAGCGTGATTTTTAGTTTGACTATTTTCTCACTCACAAATGTTTAGTGCCACACAAAGACTTGTGCCTCTGAGAAGTTTGCTTCTCTCTCACTTACAGCAGTTGTAGTTGTCTCATATTCGCAGTTTTAATGGATTTGAGCAGTGACCCAGTTTTACGTCCGAAAATATCGAGACTACTCAAACCATTCATGCAGCACAATACACTTCTACTATACTCATATCAACTATCTCGGGTGATGAATGCTTTTTCAACAGAAACAACAAAAGAAACACCAGTGATTTTGACAGAATAAATTTACAGCTTTATGCTAGTTTCTTTGCTTTTGTTACGTTAATACGTTAATAAATACGTTAATCTATGGATAAACGCTAATACAGCTGAATAATTAATCACTTGGATACTTAGATAACTTCTTCATCCTCTGACATCATCTTCATATTTCTCAAGATTATCAAATCATTTACCAAAATGTTTGGCTTGAGGATGTGCGATTTTATAAAACAGGGACAATTTACCTTTTACTGCACTACTGCCACTGAAAGATCTGGCATTTGGGAGTATTTAACATTTCTAGAAGCAAACATGTCTCAGGACAAAGGGCAGGAAAGGTAACGGATCCTGTCTCGACAGGGGAGACAGACACACCAGTGGCGCACAGACAACACACACACACATTCAGCCTAATATAATAAATTCCTCCTTTTCTATTACAATTACTTTATGTACTGCATGTTTGTTTGTTTGTACAGGCACATACCATGTGTTGTTCGTCCGCTCCTCGCACCTGTCTACTCATCTGACTTCATTCATTCTCTTCCCGCTTCTCGTCTGTCCGCCTGTTTGTTTCCGTCTCTGTGATCTAACAGTCTAAGGTCGCGTCCCGCTGGGAGCCAGCTGAAACAGGAAATAATCAATCCCGCAGGATGAACAGTGTCTTAGATGGCCAGTTCTCATACCTCTATCCAAACACAGCTTTATTGAGCTGTAATAAAATTATCCCAGGGGGGAATTGGCTAGTAATTTACCTCAGAGCAGGGACTGTTATGGCATGTTGGCACAAGCTGAACGGAGAAGAGGCAACAGTAACAGCGGAAGGCGACGGATGTTATGTAAGCAGAGAGCAGCATTGAAACATCAGGACGTTGGAGGTTTCTTTATGTTTGCTTGTTTTCCTCTGTCTGCACTCAGCATTTGGTGTTCTGCTTTTGTAACGTGAACACATTCCGCATTTTCTGTTGGATAAACAGACTATTCAGCAGCAGCCCTGTAGGAGCAGCCAGTTTTGTTCTGCTGTCTTCCTGCACACCTGAGCTGTCCTTTCAGCACAATACACTCCATCTGTCACCCCTTATCAAATGTTATCGCTGTGTGTATGTGTGGCTCGGGGGGGAGGGGATATTAGTTAAGAGGAGACGGATGAGACCTAGATTGGTTTCCTATTTCATGCATCGTGCCTTTTCTGTTGCTAAATGTTATCATATTGAAATTCATGAACATACTGTATTGGAGAAGGGACAAAAAAAAGACATACACACAGTCAGGATGCCCCCCCACCCACCCAACCAACACCCACCTTGCCTGATTTGATAAAATCATTATCACCAGCCATGCGAGTAAAGCTGATGAATTATGTATGTGCTGCTAGGCCACAGTAGTACATCTCTTCTGGCCTGCTACCCCTTTCTTAGAGTCATGTTAGCTACTGGTTGCTATTTCTACAGTCATATCAGCAAATCTAGTATGAATACATTTTCTATTGGCATGGGACACCTTTATGTCTGTACAGTCCATGCGCAGTCGTAGGGGCTCAAAGCACACAGAGGAATAAACTGGATAGATGCCAAAAGACATAACTGCACTGTTCTAAACAATCCTAGGTGTGAGTGACAGGTCCTCGAACTGCAGAAAAGGCCGGCACCAGGTGTTACGCTGAACCCTGTCATGATGAACACAATGACATGCATCAGGTGCCACATTGTGACGGACAGCCGGGCTTTGCTATTATAGGTGAGATGTCAATTATTCAAACGTGGATCAAACCTCCTCCGTGGCGGCTCACCTACACATTCCTACACACACACACACACATGCAGGTACTGATGCTTGTGCCTGGTGTTTAGTTCACACTGTCTTTTGCTTTCATTTTGCCGTCATGCCGACGTAAAACACAACTGATACGTCCTACAGTGTTCTTTGTGACACACATATTTCAAATGAGGAAGGTAGGTGTTTTACTTCCAACGTCCAAAAATGTAAAAGTTAGCACTAACATTTGCTAAAGGACATTTAGATTCTTGTCCTTAGATGCCAAGGTCACACAGCCCACATCTGTGCAACATTAGCCCAGAGCCATGAGTCTAATGAATATTCATGGGGGAGATTTTAGCTCATTACTTGCAGAGTAGTTATTTACTGGGAAAGGAACGGTGTATACTACTATTTATTTTGATCGCTCCTACATTCTTTGTGGTTTGTTCCATGTCTTCATGCAAGAAAAAGAGTTTGTTATGTAATGTGTGTGAAGAATCTGTGTTTGATTGACAGCTCGTAGCCTCTCCTGTAAGCTTTGACTGATTCCGGTTCCTCTCAGCACACAGTCAGCTCACTTCATGCATGTCAGTATCGCCCAGCCCAAATTCCAACTGAGCAGAGGTTTAATTAGCAATAATTACTACAAAGAGCTGTGTCGGTCTACAGGCCCAATGAGGTTCATTGTCTTATCAGTAGATAAGTGACCAATCCGATTAAGTTAAACAAAGGTTGTGTTTCCTGCTTTGACCTTTCATTGAACCAGATGTGAGATTTCCTCAGCAGCTCTGCCATAATATCTATCAGCGGTAATGTTAATGAAAACAAACATCGCTTTAACTGCTTTACATTATTTCTGTGAAAGAAACCCAGGGGTCATTGCTGATTTTCATCCATTCACAACACACACATTCATTTAAATGAAAATGTGGCAGACTTTTTGTTTTAATTGTACATGTTCATTTTAAAAGCAACAAACTGTAGGGGCGCTTGGTAGAATCGTTGTGTGTTATTTGTGCCCTCCAAAACTAGTCATTTGTTCTCTTATGGCAACATTATAGTGTTAAACACAAGCAATGCTTCAGAGAGATGAGTATCAGACAGTTTTATTTGTACTAAACCCTTCAGCAACCAGCTAGTTGAGTGTTTCCACTAATTCCTGCAGACATGTCAGTTGTATCTTCATGGTGATCCATTAAAATGCCTGGATTAAGGATTATGATAATAAATAGCAAAGATAAAGACAAATAATGCCTTTAAAATTGTTAAGGCTGGCTACACATTAGTCAACATCCTATATTGTCAATAATTGAATTCAGAAATATAGTTTTAATATATTTGTAATATTTCACCAAGAGAAGGCAAAATATGGTCAAAGATTTAACAATTGACAGGAAATCACATAAAATCACAGAGACAAAGTTTTAGACAGAAAGACTCATCAGCCCCCCATATGTATATATGGAAGGATGTTGGAATCCGATGCTCGAAGGACCAAGTTGTTAGAAATATTCTCAATAGCTAAATAAATGCACTGGAGATCAGCATCTGAGTCCAAAGGTGTATGGTTTATTCTTGCCGGCAAGGGAACACACAAGCTTACAGTCTCAAGGTCTGTCAGTGTCTGCTCGCAGGCAGTTTGGGCACACTCATATTTATAGTAGAAAGTGAGATACAGGTTAACTAAAGTAACAATACATTCCTCTAAAGGTTAACATAAGTTCTCTACAACTCCAGTAGCTTCTGTCTTATGATTGTAATTTCTCTAACAGTTAGCAACAGTCAGATCAGTGGAGTAAATGTACTGTATCATACTCAAACCCCATCAATCTAAACATGGAATGGCATTAATTAGGGTGCTGCATTTAAAGATGATTATCTGTAATACAAGCACATGAGAGGGGTGGAAACAGTTTTTATGTCTCTGTTATTTTCATGGTGGGATATCGTCTTCATCTCTCTTTTTTTTCTCCCCTCCTACCCTTTGAGTCTCACCTGTAAAAGCAAAGAATGAACACACCAAAACCAAAAATGGCAGCGGAGGAATAAAATGTGCAACTGCGTGGGTGGCGGCCAGTGTAGGAAGTCAGTGAAGGGAGGAAGATGGAGATAGAGAGAAGTTTGTAGCAAAGCCGAAAACACAAACTGGACAACCTCCTGACTTTGTCACAAATTCATGAGCACAAATTCATTACATTACCACAGTCTGTGGAGACACAGAAACTCACACATCATTCTGCTCTTTTGTTATTTAAGCTCGCTTCAAATGCATCAGACACATAGTCCTAAACCCTTATGAGGGTGCAGCCATGAACATCAAACGGTTTCGCTGCTCATCAGACGCTCTTGGACAAGGATGAAAATACATTCTGACGCGGCGTCTTGGAAAAACCACTGGCCTAAAGCAGCGATATCACACTGTACATGTGAAGGAAGACAACATGTCTCGGCTCTGCAGTAGCAGTCAGTGGGGCTACAAATGAAAGGTTATGATAATGGTTGTTTCGTGGCTGCGTTTTAGTTTAATTTAAGGTCACGTTAAAAACAAACAGGTGAATTACTAATGGGTCAATTATACGTAATCATGTGTATGTCTGTAGACTTGATGATGGATTAAAATGCTTCTGTCTCTCTCTCAGCCTCCTACTTGCACACAAAGCACTCTCACGTACTCATGCACGTCCTGCTCATTTAAGAAATTGTTGTATAAGGGCGGTTTCCAGGTCAAGCAGCGACGACAGAATTAGACTTTTTCTTGTCCGCCAGTTGGGCTTGTCTCATTACATCAGTCCCTGTTTGTTAACACACGGCCATCTCAAATTCACATGATCTATCCTCATTCAGCAGCTCTCCAGCAGCCACAGAGTTATATTGGGAAACACATTATTGAGGTTTTTCTATTGGTTCAGATGATAAAACACCTAGAACGCACAAGGTTCTCGGTTACAAGAATAAATAACAGCATCCCTCTTGGCACTGCTGCATCTACTGAATTCCAGCCACTTCAGCTGAAAGTTGACAACGCCAGCAAAAAGGGGGAATGGGGGAGGAGAAACCGGGAGACGAGGTTAAGAGTTTGAGTGTGGCAAAAGGAGAGGAGGAGAGGGAAGAAGGGATTAAAGCATCAGAAGGTATAGTGTTCCTCTGAAAAATGACGGGCTGATGGCTGCTCCCACAGGACTGAGTAATCCCACCAAATGGAAGACTTTAACAGTTACCACCCACTGAGAGAGATACAGGGAGACAGTGACGAGACACACTTGCACACAAATACGCATGCAACCACACTCAGTCAAGTGCACAAACATTCACACGTACCTCAACAGACAAAACAGTAAAATACTGAAATTTCAAAAGAAATTGTTCAGTGTAATGACAGGAGAAGACACTTGACACCCTATTGCTGTCTCCAAATCTGAAACTTTCTGTGTACATCAGCAAAATCAAGAAACATTGTGCTCTGCTCTAAAAAAAAACAGGACAAAGTGTTTTGCTCCCCTGTCTGAGGCAGATTTGCACTGCTGTAACACGAAAGTGCTTTAACACAGGCTCACGCTGAGTTTCTTGGCTACGTCAAGTAATACGAGGCACAAATGGCCAGATCGGAGCAGACAACAGGAGGCAGAGACGGATGAGATTTACTGGGGTTGAAAAAGAACAGTCATTTGGTCTTAGAACCAAACAAGCACTGAATAACTTTATATTTTATTGTTTGCCAAATGTTACTGTCTTGTCTAGTGTTTTTAATTAGATCCGATTTTTATCTTATTATTTGCTACATACATTTTTTGCTAACTTCATTTGCTAGTTGTTTTGCTGAGGACATGTTCACATGATTATTTTGATGTTTTAATATAGGTTGTCATTGTCACTGTGTTATAGGCTTTTTTGTAGTAAATGCTTACTATTGTATGCATTTGTCAAACGAGCTTTTCTTGTAATTACTGTGTCACTTTAAGAGCCTGACTGATATTGATTTGGTGGATTAGTGAATAGATTTCCAGTTAGTGTGGTGAAATATTGAACAGTGGTCATGTGTCTCGATGATGTACTACAGTAAGTGCAGAGGGTCTCCACGCACAGGAGGTCTCAAATGTTTCAAATGAGAATTTGTTTGAAATATCTAGGCTATATTTCTTCAGCATAGTTTTCTTAGTGGAGTACTTTTACACATCAAGTAAAATTTAGAGGTTGTACAGAAACTGTATTCACAAAACCTACACTAGCTGGTTGTCAAATTAGATTATTGTTTCTTATGCCACAGGTAACAGCGATTAACATTAAATCCTAATAGGAAACATAGCACAGTAATTACTCTCGTAAACTGTAATGCTTTAAACTGTACGATCAGCCAAGTGTAGTACTACAGATACTTCAACAAACTTATGATGGCAGCAAGTGCAGTGGTAATTGGAGCTCGGGGGACTTGCTGATGTTCCAACAAGACATCTGGGGGGGTAGAGAGATGTCAATATTTGCTTGGTTACAGATCTGACAAAAGGTTCATTGTAGCTAGTAGAGGTTTGCACCTGCTGTTGGTGGCAGATTTATCACTCTCACGTTAACCTTCTCTGTAATCGTAGGTGTTGTTCTGTCGCCTCCTTCAGCAACACCACACTCATTAAAACAAGTTCATCAGGCGCACTCAGTTAATATTAGCCAGTATCATTTTGCCTTTGTCATTCTGAAATGGGAGAAGAAAGTATATCTAATATCAAGTGCCTTAAAGGACAGAAAATCCATCCCTGCTCTTCAGAATCCCTTCACATATTTTACTTTTCAGAAATGTTTTCAGAAGTAGATGAATAATTAAGCAAAATTTGGAGTGAAGTGCATAATTTTGGGCTTGGAAATTCAAAGGCATACAAAATATGCATATATTAGCATAGTAATTCAAGGAGCATGAGGGTCAGAGCCCAGAATCCCTTCGTTGTCTGTAACGGACGGGAATGAAAATGAAAGAATAACAAAAGAAAAAGAAACCAAAAGTGGAGACAGAGGACAGTCTACAATGACGTACAGTATGAACATTAATTTAGTTCTGGCTCTACACAATATAAAATATCTATTCTCTAGGAGCATCAGTGACCATCTCTCCCTCTTTCCTTCCCTCCGTCTTTGTGATCCCTTCCTCCAACCCCTCTCTTTTTCTGACAAGATACAAGTGTGTAGCAGTCCTCGTTCAGCTGGGAACCGAGGAACACTTCACACCTGAACGGCACATTTCACACACACCTGTGAGTGTCTTTAATGGAAATCTCACACGCACACACACATGTGCTCCTAAGATAAGCTCTGAAGAAAGAAATGAATCAAAAATGCATGACATCTGCGTAGAGTGCCTATACAAGGTGAGTAAAGAGGGATCCACTGAAATATTCGCTTTGAATGTACATTTTGCGGAGGGAATTGATTTACATAATGAAACTCTGAGTCTGTCTGCAGAGAAAAAATCTGCACGAACAGGATCTAAGGAACTAAGAGGTGTGGAAGAGGACAGAGTAGAAACTTAAACTACAGATAATCCCGGATGTCGTAATTTCTGTATATGGTCTTTAGGAATGATTTGCGTTCGACCATTTATATACAATATCTACTTTTGTACCGACATCTCTGTAGCTTCCAACAATTAACTAGATAATTTTATTGATCCCCTTCCCTTCTAAGTTGTTATTGGTGATACCTGGGCAAATAATAGAGGGTGTAATAACACACAACAACAAACTGAAATTCTATGCAGCATTACTGAATAAGACAAAATGTACGTGTAGACTAAATGTTGAAGGTTCAATATTCAGTCTGAACTCTAACACATGCAACGGCAATAAATGTTTAAACGTTAACAACTTACTTTGTGTTACATAACGACCCAATTATCGCCCAAAAGAGCAGAATCTCCACTGTACAGGGGGCTACCGTTTTCAACAGGTTAACATCAGTGTTTGTTGAGGAACCTTTTAATTCAGTCACAGTATCAATGAGCCAAATAATAATAAAAATATTATTAACTAGCCCATTAGGAAAACCTCACAATAGCAAACTGTATTTTTATCAATCAGTTTACTGGTCATCAGACATTTTTCAGACTACTTACCATTAACCAGTCAGCAGTTGGTCATAGACCCATGGGCAAGATTGTCAGTTCATTCTGTTTCTCAGGGTTATCGCTGAGTTCAGAGGTCAGATCCCAAGACTGCTGTTTGACCATAGATGACAGGATTCGCTGTATTGTGTCAGATAGGCCTTTAAATCCATTTGCAGTTATCTCCACGCTGATTGAACACAGTGTTCCGCCATCTTATATATATCTTATGGATTACATGTATCTTCCGTGTTTGTTCAAGTGTTTTTTGATTAACATTTTTTCCTAACAATGGTTATCAAAAGATGGAGCACAAATGATGATGTCCACAGAATAAATGTGTCAGAGGAGAAAGTGAACAGCATAAAAGAGAAACTAGCTGCCACATGTTCCAGTGCCTCTGAGTTAAGTGTCGCCACTCTTATAATCACATGACACTCAACTTAAGGGTCAAAGGTTAGGTCACATGGGTCTTGTAATTAGTCTGTCTACCAACCAGCCATGTCTCATGGGACGGGCACCATTTATGGCATCTCACCCCTGACCTGTGTCTCCTAGTCTCTAAAATATCCCCACAATGTCGATGGTAGGCGGTCTACTGAAAGTTGAACTCTCATCCCAGAGAATAGAGGGGGGATACAGGGGACTCAATAGTAGCATTCAGACTATTGGTAGAGGGTAGGTTCCAGTGTTTGTTTCAAAACATGTACCTTTGTGCATTCAGTTACTGAACTGCAAGCTATTCCTCGAGGGAATAACAAACTCATCAGTTTGAGGAACACCTAAATGAGCTTTTCATTTTCGCAGTCAAAGAAAAATATTTCGTCACAGATAAATCACCTACTCCTGGGACGGATGGTCACCTATCCAGGGCGTACCCTGCCTATTGTCCAAAAGTCTGCTGGGATAGGCTCCAGCCAGTCAGCAACCCTCAAGGATAAGTGGCTATAGAAAATAAATGGTGGGATAATAAATCACCATTGCATATTGCAGACAGGTGGGAACATAGTATATACAGCACAGAGCTATAAAACAAGTAAAAGCCTGTCAAACAGTTGCAGTGCCTCGCCATACGTTCAGTGCTACAGCCCTGGGCTAGTTGGAAGATGTCTCCAGAAATGTGACCACACTGGTTCTTGTCAGCAGTATTTTGGAGTGGGTGCTCGAAAAGAAAACCACCCTGTGAAAGCTCATGAACAAAGTGAACCTATATACAAAAGTACACAGATAGAGACAAATATGAATAAATAAATAAATCACACATTTCCTACTTGCTTAATTAAAAAAACATGTAGAATCTCTCAGGGACCACAATCAGACTATTTTGCCACAGGTAATAGTTTCCTTTCTACTTTACATAGGAATTTATCATCAATATGTGAGTAACAACAACACTGAACCCTGTTTTTAGGTGTAAGACACAAGTAATTCTAAGACCTTTGGAGAAACACTGCACCATGTAAAACCCTTAAGCATTACCTTTCACCTGAAAGTTGTTGTTAAGGTATAGCTGCAGTTATGCTCCAGGCCATGTGTGTGTGTTTTGCATTGGCTCATTTCAGGTTCTGACTGAATTCGAATTTGTCTCTGCTGTGAAGGTGAAAGCTGACACTGAGGTCCTTGGAAGAAACACCTCTCGGGCCATAAGCAGAAAAACCAGAGTAAAAAGCCTGAGATGAATCAAGTTTTTACAGTTTTTTAAATGTGACATCCTCATGACAATTATTAACATGACCTTCTGTCATTGTTTTTTAAATTACATTCTATTATTTTTATTCCAGTAACTCCTTTCATTCGAAGCTTTGTTGAACTGCTGCCACAGCCTCTCCTTCACTGTCAGCATCGGCAGTCTCTATTATTCATCACTTCCACTCCCAAGCTATTTATACCAGCTTTTACAGTCAGTCAGTCTTTTCACTCTGGTGGCTGCATCTGTCTACACTAATACAGCTATTTCAACATGTATATATGCAGTTTTGCACTGCCCCCGAGTTCTTTGGCTGAAGCCGCATCACTACACACACTGCCTTCATGCATACACCGTAACGCGTCCTGCTATTACTATAGAACAAAATACAATTGTAGTGTTAGGAAATGTTTTAGCTTACTTTCTAAAAAACTACAATTCAAGTGCTTTGAGTCCTCTAATGTCTATTTAGCACTGCCACTATATCCGTTTGCTGACTGTAGAGGGACAACAGAGGGACACATACCATAAGTTAACAGATTTTCCGATGGGTTGTATGATTATTCCACTGAGTTCAGAGCTAAAGATGCACACCCACATGTATGAACTTAAACTACACATGCCTCTGAACTACTCCCTGAGGTAATAAATCCACCGAAGGGCATCTAATCTCTCATTTCCCAAGGAGAAGGGCAGAGAGTGCCAAGTCACTACACATGGGAGCATCTGACTGAAAGTATGCAATTTCAGCAGCCATGCTCTGGCTGTCTGTAGTCGGCGGTGTGTATACTGTAGTGTGTACATGCGAGTTACTGTGCATACGTGAGTCTCACTGCCGGGCACAGCTGTTCAGTTTAATATCATGGATGAAGACCAAGATTCCAGTTTCAAGCGAAAATTTCTTATCCCAAACTGTTATTTATATTTTAGTAGGTTGTCACTCGTGGTCTGTCTGAAACTTTCATGAAATTTAATGTTTCTATGTACGTATTCATAATTTATTGGGATAATTGCTTGCAGCGCTGTGGGCAGCAACACGACCTGTGTGCCCTATGATGTTAATGAAGAAATAAAGCATAAAGCTGTATAAATATATGCATGTAAATATCCCCACAAAAGCATTATTATTGAGGACAAAATGTGAGCTGATCCATCTGTGAAGAAGTATTAGATATAGTGGTTGGTTCGCAGTTAGTAGATATAGAAAGTAGTAATGCCCTCTGGAGGAAAATACGTGTTAATACACACTCCAGACCATTTGTTATGGGGCCTCCCAGACACGCCTGACAACCCAGATTTAAATTATGGTAACAGTAATGCCAAATATTCATTGGTAGCATATTTTATCTAAACCTTTGCTGCTTGTTTTCTAGGCTTTGTGACGATAGGTTGGCAAAAAGCAAGAGTATGTTTACATGGGAATAAAAAACATTTTTGTTGCCGTTCTCTCCGCCGATGAATACTATGAACTATGGTGATGCAAGACGGTGGAGACAGTGTGTATAATAGCTGTTAGTGGTGCAAGTCTGATTTAAATCTTAATTTAATTCCATTTACAGACAAATGATTTAGAGTATTACTATAAATACTATGGTGTCGCAATTTGTAAAAAGACACTAAAGTATTTTTTCTGCCAATAAAGTCACAACCTTTGGAACAACGAACTGGTACAGTGGCACTATTGCTGAAATTCTTTGTCAGGTGATGGAAGCTAAAAAAATAAAATCAGTGTTGCACTCAATTTTGGCATACAAGTGCAAATGTATGCTCGGCCAGGTTTTGTTTTGAAAGGCAATTATTTCCATTTCAATTATCACACATTTTCAGGGGAGGTGAAAATTTATTGAGTAACTTTGTGAACTGTAAACATCTGATTATTACTTGTGTGTTACCAGTTGTTTGGGACGAACATATAAATCTATATATTGAACTGCAAACAAAAAAAAAAGACAAGGCGAAACACGGCTCATCTACTCTCCTGACTAGTCAAAAACAACCACAGAGTATTGAAAAGGACAAACGGTCACATTAAGTAGCAATGTTGGTCTTATTAAGTGCTTTGGGGGAAAAGCGTTTTTCAGTGCTCCAGGTTTACTCAGAGATGCCAATAACTCCACAAGCCAGACGTCCACCAGCATTTCCCGTCTTTAAACTTTCCTCGTTGCCGCCTTTTCCCAGGTCATCGACCTTCTCATGGATCTAACACAGAACAGATAGCATAGTTAAACAAAGGCTTTATGTTTTTAGCACATATCTTTAATTCCAATCAGTACAACTTCATGTTAAAAACTGGTTTATTAATATTAATCTTAGATTTTGCTGACTGGAAATGAAAAAGAAGTCCTTACCACCATGGTTCGACCAATAATGGAGTGGGGCCCAGCAAGAGTGATTATCTTGTCAGTGATGTCAATCTTGGCAACGTTATCTTGTCCTGCAGTCACATTTCCCAGGTCTCCAACGTGCCTATTTATATATATGAAAAAGACAAGAGAAACCACAGGTGATGTTTCAACATATACTGATATGAACTATACAATAGTACGTCTGCATGGCATGCAGCATTTATAATCAATTTTAGAGGGCACTTGTATTACTAATTATGACCTATTAAACTCACTCTGGTTACCAAAGTGCAGTAATTTGTGTGTAAATAATCTGTTTCAACAGCTTTTGAATTTGCATTTTATTTCATTAGGCACTTCTGATGCATGTTGTGCCCTTTTCTTTTCTCTCTCACAAAAAGTCAAATGGTATAAAGCTACATTTGTTTCCATCCAAGGTGAAACAAAGACAAATGCACAGAGAGGAAACCAATCAATGTTATTCTTCTCGTAGATTCAACATTTGTGACATATACAACTACACAGTTACTTAACTTTGTTTGGCAGACGCTTTTATCCAAAGCGACTTACAGGGAGCTAGCGCTGGGTGTCTGGCTCAGAGACACACCTGGTAGGGGACGGACTAGGAGTCAGACGGGATTCGAACCTGCGACCTCCTACATCCCAGTCTGACACTTAACCCATTGAGCTACCGGACCGCCGTTGTACATATACAACTACACTCCAGTAGATGAATACCAAGTAATTTATATATATTTTGCAATTATAATGAGTATTACCCGTCACTATTATTTATCGTGCTCAAAATGGTTCCTAATCAGATTTAACTCACCTCTCTTGATCAGTAGGACCTCCATGATTCTTGTTGTGGGGATTGTAGTGTGGTCCTGCACTGATACACCCTGGGAAATAATGAAATTAAAGCAAAAACATGTGTCAGGCATCAAACACTATAGGTAGAGTTAACTATGCAAGAAGTAAAATAAATTTGCAATATCAGAAAACTTAAGACACAATTATAATCCGAGTCATACCATTTGTGTTGTCTCCAAATTTATGAACATGGAAACCATGTTCACCAGGGGTCAGGCCTTCGATTTCTCCTGTGACTTTCACTGGGGCTGAATCACTCTAGCAGAAGACAGAACAGCTTAGCACCCAAAGGAGCTGTGGCAGCCAGGTGACTTTAGTATGTGAATCATTTCCATTACTGTATCAGCTAGTCTTGTTAGTAATCCAAAATATTTTTTTTTTAAATAATAAGATATTTATAATAAGATGTTAAAGATATAACGAAAACTTCAATTTCATCACATGTTGTGAAAAAGCTAAATGGTAAACACACCTTCATGTGAAAATGCGCGCGCGCGTGTCTGGTTTTATGGGTAATACAAAAAGTTAACAGAGCGCAACAGCAGCAACACACCTGCAGCCACCATAAGCACTATAACTGTCGAAATATTTTGCCCAGTGGTAACGCCAGGTGCGACGGAGGACCGAGTATGCAGATTTTACTCTAACGATAAGTGGATGAATGATAGATATCTTGGCTTTACCCGCCGCGCTTCACTCTTATCAACAGCGCAGGCAATGACTCAGCACACGTTGTTGGCAAGCAAGCGTTTTACCACGCTATAAAGGCTATCAACCATACCGCTTATGGCAACCACATTCAGCAAAACGTTAACACACTGTGGTGACCCCTGGCTTAGTGCTCTTCGGGAAAAAAAACATGACAAGAGTAACTACGTTGAACATCAGATACTGACACTGCAAACGACGAAGTTATGCAACAGGCGTTTGACTACACGTATCGTTGATGATTAACAAGCCGTTCAAAGGTTGCGACTGTTAAAGCCACGATTTCCCTATTAGTTTTGTAATTACACGTTTACAACAGCAATTTGACTTGAATTAAAAGAAGCCGTCGAGTAGGTGTGTTAGATGAACCTGACGTTAACGCAGATGGCAACGTGATAACTGCCGTCATGTTGCATTAAGCAATTAACACCGTCAGGTAGCATAGCCTATGCAAATCACGGATAGATTGCCAAATCTAGATAGTGATCCAAGTTCAACGATTTCTCATTCAAATCCTGTAGTAGAAACCCGATCTGACTTAATGCAACTAGTTACTGGCTTGTGAATAAGAACTTAGCTAGCTTAGCATTCGAGAGCTAAAGCTCCCTGGAGGATACAATGCAAGTGTCCTGCTAACGATATCAAAATGACTAGCTAGCTGGATAATTGTTTCTCTGGAAGGACAACATACTTCCTGCTCAAAATAAACGGTCCCGCTAGTTTCTCCGGCTCCTTTTAGCACGCACACAGCTTTCAGCACCATTTTCGCAGTAGTTCCAAAGGGCGACTAACTTTGAGTCGCGTTCTTGTTCCGGAGACAACCAAAGTATATAGGAAGCTGGTGGGTGGACACATTATACAGGCAGCCAATCACAACCAAGTACGATCAAGAAGAGGAATTTTGATTGGTAGTTGGTTATTACGACAGCAGCGGGCGAAGAAATCCGCTGCTGTCTCATTTAACCTTTTTGTGTGAATATTCTGTAAATAAAAATTAAGTCTTTTGTTTTGGACTTTTTCGAAACAGCTACGATTTCTATTTTAACGGTAAAAAAAATCAAGTCGCAAAGCAAATTAAATGCAACGTTTCAGATAAGTGTCAGTAATGATGAAAAGTCAACGTTAAACAAGCGAGCCATACAGTACTTCTTTACTGCATGGTTTGTACTGTCTTACAGTATACCACATGCTGCAAAATGCTTTGATATATTTTTCAGTTTAATCCAGATGCCACAAAATTAAGCAATTTCAGTAATGTAATTAAAAACTCATTTATTGTTTTAGATAAAAGACTGCATCAGAAAAAAGAGGGGAAAAAAACATTTTAAGTGTTGGATTCATCCCTATAAATCTTCTGCAGATATGTTCATACATCCAACATTCATTGTATCTAAGAGAAAATAATTGTTTCACCCATAATCCATTTGTCTATTGGGTTAAAGAATGGGCAATAACTCTTAAAAAGGTTGTATGTCCATGTAGCATGTAACTAAACTGAGGGTCAAAGCTATTAATGGGGATCCTGCATCTCTAAATTTAATTGTAAAGCAGAAACATTTAAGCAGGAGTGGTAAAAGGTTAGAGAAGCCAGTTTGTAACCAGTAGGATTAGATCTGTGTGGATAGGTGTTCAAGCTATGCCGTTAACCTAAACTGCTTAGTGGGCACAGGTCAGACTGTGCCTGTGCTGTGCAGGTTCAAGAATGTAGTGTGAGTAACTGCGAGAAAATAAAGTGGTGAAATCAAAGAATTTCCCTGAATAAAATAAAGGGTTAAATAAGTATTAATTACTTGTGGCACATATAAACACACAATTGCATCAAATGTGTGAAGCCGTTATATATCTCTCTCTGGACCATACCATGTCTGACAGTTGACCAACGGAAGGCACAAAACATAAAGTAAATTGAAAAAGCAAAATAATTGGTAAAAAAATCGTTTATTAAAAACAATTTCCTATGGCTGAAATATTGAAGATTTTATGTCCATGTCTTTTGTATTTTTAACAAATGATAGAAACACCTTTCAACTTTCAAACCATAAGGAGTTAAAAACATTAAAGCAAAGGGCCTTGGTTATTCCTTCCAAGTCAACTTCTTTCTCTCCAACAAACAAATAACGTCATAAACAATTACCACGACACCTTAGAATCGTCAGTGATACAAGCATATTTACAGCAGCGAGCCCCAAGCAATACGCTTCATTTCATCTTTGTACTTGTGCCCTTGGCAACTCTTGTGTTACAATTGTTTGAGAACAGGGGTTGGACCAGCTGAATGTGGGCTTCAGAGTCTAAGTAAATAGCAGAGTGGCTTCACTACATCTAAACATAATCTTTGAAAACAGTTTATCAAAAACAAAACGTGTTTTGTTATTTTTATTTTCTTGGTCATGGGGCCACAGTAAATTTAAATCTAAGTTTGACTGACATATTTCAGAGCAGCAGAACACGATTCCAAAACCCAAGTTGGCTTTGTTGTCTAATTTCTAATTTTAACATATTTACCGCCTCCCTCATTCATACGCCACAGGAAAAAAAAACACCAACATAAAGATTATCGTGTCTGCCTGATAACTTGGAGTAGCTCACATGTTTTTCAGAAACTTGCATTTGTTCCTCGTCTCTAGGATGTTCAAAATGTTCTTTGTTATTTCATAAAATAAAAAGAAAAATGCATACATGCAGGCAAGTGTGTGAGATTTGACCAACAGGAAAAAAACACTACTCCGATCTGAGGAGTTCTGCTTCTCTTGCAGATGTTAGTTCAGAAAACAACCTGTCAAAACATTTAATGGAAATTAAATTCACAGTTTGTTGCTCATCTGACTGACTACAAGTCACACATCTCATAAATGAACGTACTCCATGATTTATTTTTATTTTTCTGCATGTCATGTTCTGCAGTCACCATGTCTGTGAAACAAGAAGACCTGATAATGTAAGGCAAAATAAAACACTTGACTTTCTGTGTGTTTTTGGAGGAAAACACTATGAATATATGAATATACAAGAATACAAAAGTTTGCTATATGACATATGGACAACAGTGCGACCAAATGACTACCTAAAATATTAGAATTAAGTATTTGAGTCTTAATGTTCTTAGTAAAACATGACCATAACCCTAACCAGTACGCTTGATTCGGAGACCTCGTGAGAGTAAACATAGTTTCTCATCAACCTTATGTTTCTCAGAATTTCAGTTTTAATGGAATAATTAATATTTAAGTTTGAGGACAGTGTAACGGCCAATTAATGTGAATGTCATTCATTCAACCACGTGTCTAACAGTTGTGATTACCCAACATTTAGGGGGATGTTACCCAACTGACACTTCTTTATTTTTTCCCAACATCCTTTTAAGACCACCATACACATTTCAAAACTGTGGAGTACTGGCTGTGATATTGCAACGATGGGCCGACAAAACAAGACGGCATGAAAACAGCGAGAAGGTTAAACGGTGACTTACAGAACTGTTACTCAGTGTTAGACATAACATTTTGGTGAAAATTTAAAAACTATTTTAAAATGAATGTATTCACTTTGCAGAAGGACGCCTGGCAAGACAGAGATGAAGAACTAAGGGAGTAGAAACCTGTCATAGAAATGCTTTGTCCCTTCTCTCTGCAAACCAACTTAAGTTAATCCATAAAAGCTATGCTCAAATGAATGTCAGATGGAAAGAGCCAAGTTACATGCAAGCCCTTCATTCATTCTCACCACTTAAACGAAAAAAAAAGCTACTGTTGATGGCAAATACATAACAGAAGTAATTTGCAAAACTAGTTATCATGTGGGCGTGTATTCAAACAGATGCAAAGCCAGATTTGACCACAAGCCATAAATTCTGAAAACGATCACTGTTAAATTGTAGGTTTGTTTTCAGAAAACGCACTGCAGCCCAGAAATTGTCAATGACCACCTGACAAACTGTGACTAGTTAGAATTAATCTGCAAAGAGTTGAGGCCCGCTATCCTAGTGGAAAACACCTTTTGATCTTTCAGTGTTTTGCAGCAGTCTCTGGCTGAAGGAGCAGTGGACCAGTCTATGATGCTGCTTCTTGTTTTGTTTCTGAGGGCTCACTTTGAGCTGATGGTAAGGGCTCAGAGGGCATCTGCTCTTCTGCAGCAGTAGTTTCCTGTGTGGCCGGAGCCATAAGTTCTGATTCTGTCTGCTTTTTAGAAACTTTCACACTTGGTTCTTTACTGGTTTCCACAGTAACCACAGGAGTCACGCGGGGTTGTCCTGAGTTGTTAGGGGTCCGAAATCTGTCCATGTTTTCCAGTTCGGCCAATCGATCATCCCTATCCCACCGGGTGGTCCTCTCTCTACGTTCTCGCCTTGGCCTGTCCCCTTCTTTTCCTTCAGGTCCTCTCCCTCTTTCTCGACCACCTCCTTCACCCCTTCCTCTTTCTCCACTCTCCCCCCTTCCATACTCCTTCTCATCATCACCCCTTCCACGTTCCCTCTCACTATCCAGGCCACTTCGCCTCTCTCTCCAGTCCCGTCTGTCGCGATCGTGGTCCCTATCTCTGTCCCTGTCTCTTTCCCGGTCTCTGTCACGCTCTCTCTCCCTCTCCCTGTCCCTGTCTCGGTCTTTCTCCCGGTCTCTATCCCTGTCTCTGTCCCGATCTCTGTCTCGATCCCGATCTCTGTCCCTGTCTCTTTCCCAGCCTCCTCCCCGGTGATCACCTCCGTCTTCCTGCCAGCCTCCAAGCCTCTCCCTCCCATCTGTTCTATCAGCACCTCCTCCCCTGCTTCCATCTCCAAATGGACGTCTTCCACCTCCAAAACCTCTGTCCCTTTCTCTATCCCTGTCTTGATCCCAGTCTCTGTCTCTTTCTGGCTCTCGGTCCCTGAATCCAGGCCTGTCTCCTCTGAATGATCTGCCATCCATTTCCTCTGGCCCCTCCAGGCCACGAGGACCCGCTGGTCTAATAAAAGGAGGAGGAGGACCGTGAGGAGGAGGGCCGTGCCCGTGTGGAGGAAAAGGGGGCCTCATACTGTGAGGAAGTGGCATCCCAAAGCCTCCTTTAGGTGGAGGGGGCTCGTGGTGCATTATCTGAGGGTGTGGTCCCCTGGGCATCATCTGTGGGGGCATAGGAGGCATGTTGGGGTGAGGAGGTCTTGGCCCATGGGGTGGAGGAAAACGCTGCATGTGAGGTGGGAGGGCAAGGGGAGGACGCTGGAGTGGGATGATACCAGGCCTTGCACCTAGCAGACCACCAGAAGGGGGTTGGATGTTTCCTGGAGGACCACCTGGAAGAGAACCAGGGGGGCCTCCTGCCGGTATACCTGAAAGTCCACCTGCAGGCACACCTGGAGGTCCGCTTGGAATAGCACTTGGAGGTACGCCTACTTGATTACCTAACATGGAAACAAAAACAAAATTTTAAATGAAAATTTGATAAAGGCCAATAAATTGTTTTCAAACTGATCATTTAAGTTTCCACCCATCAAGCCACTGAGTGAACTGTAGTGTGTCTTATGTGTGTGATAATAAAAAAAATCTTCAAAGTTCGGGGAAGGTCTTTTTATGATCAATGGCACTGATCAAGAACAAACAAATCCCTCTATGCAGTGAAAGGTCAGGAAAGAAATAAACTAACCCATAGGTTCAATCTGGTTGTTAAAAATATTGGGACCCTCGGGGACCACTTCATTCTTCCTGTTGCCCAGACTTGCTGGGTCCAGAGGCAGGTCTTCAACCCCACCTTTGGAGGGAGGTGGGTGACTTAGAGACATGGCACCTGGGGGAGGAAAACCTAGGAGAAGAACAATCAAATCAGTTACAGTCCTTTCAAACCAGTCTAGTTAGTTGAGACAAACTCTGGTGTCTTTGGAAGTCGAACTCTGGTTTGTTTTCAACTGCACAACAAGCACAGATAATATTTTAGCATAAATCAAGTTAAACTATTATATCCATCTACTCATAATAAACAAAGGTGACACAATTGATATAAAAAAGTATTTGGTAACCATAACAACATGCATTTCCCATGTTAAATCTGAAAGTGAAAAAAAACATCTATGTTTTGTGCTTTTTCTGGAGATTATTGTTATTATTTAACAATATTTCTTCATGTGCTCTTTGTGACATAAGACAACATCAATACCCACATGCATAAAAAAGGAGCAGTCAAATACTGGAAACTGATATCTTGCATTATATCTGATTTGGCTTCAAACACATGTACAGAAAAGACGCACCCTGGTGGATGATATTAGTCACTTAATCTATTAGTATTCTGCCCAGTAGAGGTCAGTGGGAAGCATTGTCATAGCAGCAGAGAAAAGTTGCGAAGAACGCAGTTTTGTGTAGTGTGTTTCTAATAACCTGCATGTTAAACCTGCTGAATGGTGGCATTTAATCAATAAATAAAAAAATAACAAGATCTGATGAAATGGCAGTCACTAGAACTACCTAAGAAACACAATATCTACTGATAAGGATAAGGGTGCTTTGGTGAGCAGTCCATGCTCACCAAATGGCCTAATCAGACCCAAAGCTCTAGGTTCGTTTTGCTTTCTTTTACTTTACTCGCACTCAGTTGCGCAATAAATCAAATGGGCTCAACACCAAATGCTAAAATGCACAGAACAAGCTACAGGATGAGTCGTGGACAAACGTGTTGCTGTGACAAGGTCCAATGTCTTACATGTCTAAATGTACAAATTATCCCCAAATACAAACTAGTGTTAACATTCATCATCTTATCGTCTTTTCTGTCATAGAAATATACAGCAGTTAAAGACACACAATCTATCTGCGGTATATACTTTTGTTGCAGACACATCGGACAAATAAGCAGAAAGGATGACCATTCCATGGGGAAAATTATACAAGCTCACAAACTCACCAACTGACCAAATAAAAAGTACCATGGTGTGGAAACGCCCTAACTTAACAGCCAATCCGGACAAAGAAACCCAACAAAAGCAAATGAGAGATGATTTAATGGCAGCTGCAGGGATGCTACCTGGAGGCATCTGCATGGGGTTGAAACCAGGTCTGATGAAAGGAGGAGGGGGTACGCCTGGGGGGAAGGAAGGCGGAGGCATGCCTATGGGACCTGGAAAGACAGGAGGCTGGAGAGCACCCACACCAACCATTGGCTGCGGCACTGGAGGTACCTGAGGAGATTTACAGGATTTACTGATTACTTGATGTCAAATCAATGTTAGTGGTGATACCTCCCAGTGAGTGTGGAGACAAAGCAGTTAAGAAACTAAAAGCTACATTAAAAATCATTCTAAATCATGCTATGTTCATTTTTTTTTATTTAGGTATGCCCCATGTCTCAGCTTGTTACGTTATCTAAAATATTGCCTGTACACCTGGCTGTGTACAACATATAGATACTAAGGCTGCAACTAATTAAATACACAACTAACATCTTACAGCTGCTGTTTACCTGTGCAGGAGCAACAACTGCAGCAGCCACAGGTAATAGTTGGGTCTCCTCTGGCTGCTGTGGCTCTGAACGGCCGTTGTGGGCGAGTTCCTCTTGGTGGTCAAGTGTCTTTCTCATTCTACTCCACTCTGGAAAACACAAAAACACAAATTAGGTCAATAGATTAGAAAAAACAATAGCATCAAAAAAATTCTGTTCTTGCCATTTTCTTTTTTTTGAACTAGCATGGCTACCGGGACATCCTCCATGGACGATGTGGCTGTATTTTATTTTTTAAGTCGATCTTATAATTTCCTGTCTGTGGGTTTGTACCTGGTGATAGAGTGTCTACATCCAGTGTCCCTCCTTCTTTCAGCTCCTCCAAATGATCCTCTCTGATTTTAGACCAGGGTACGTAGGTGACGCCCATCTCTACGTCCCAGTACTGTTTAAATTCAGCCTTTATGCCCTTGTTCAAAGCCCAAGCAATCTGATAAGAAATAAGCAAACGCAATTCTTGATTAAACACATAAATTTATCTTCACTAAGTGGCAACCTGTGTTTCTCACTGACCTTGATGGCTTTCTGGTTAACCTTGTAAGTCCCTCTGCTCAGCTTCTGTAGAGCCCTGAAGGCATCTTGCCTATGTATCATGACGATATAGGCACAGCCACGTGGGGGGATCATCTTAACAAGTGAAGGGAAAAGACAGGTAAACAAAAACAGGAAAATGTTGCTGATTTTAGCTGAGTTAGCCAAGACTCCGGCACCACATAACATTTTGTAAGTACAGACAACAAAGCAAGTTGTTCACGTAAGACCTCCTCTGAAAAGCACTATATAGATGACAAAACGTTAGCTATAAGTGACCAGAAGACAGAAAGGTTTCTCTCAACCTAAGCTGCATTTTTCATGGTGGGATCAATGTAACTACTGCTATATAACTTCACTTACACTGATGGATTCAATCTGCCCAAACTCCTCCAGTAAGCAGGCAACATCTTGTTGTTGTGTTCTCTTGTCCAGCTGGCCCACCCACAGAGTTGTACTGCATACTGAAAATAAGAAAAGTTTTAGAAAAAATAATTTGGCAATCGTTTCAGGAAACTACTACAAACATACTGCCCATGCCAAACAATTCGTTTGAAATCCCCGTCTATCTACTAAAATAGATCATGACCCACTGCTTAGTGTCTCGTTCCTCGGCGGAGGAAGGCCTTTCTGCCGTCGCTCTCTCTCTCTCTCTCTCTCCCTGCGTTCTTCTGAGTGCGGAGAATGGTAACGCCGGTCTCTGGAGCGCGAGCGGGATCGAGTGTGCCTCGATCGGCGTGAGCGAGAATTAGACCGTGACCTCCTCCGTTTTGGAGATCTTGAGGATGACAAAAAATGACATCGCAACTTATAACATGTTTATCTTAAATGGCACATGGAAGCAAACTTTGGCATGTCAGATCTCAAATACTTACCTGGAGCCTGAGTGTGACCTCTGACCATGTCTGCCATCTCTCACAGATGAATGATCCACATCAATTGACAAATCCTGATATAATATAAAGAGCACATGGTTAGGTTCAGGTTCAGGTTCACTTTATTATAGTCATGATTTGTTTAAAACTTGTATATGTACAAGCAGGGTTTAGTGTTGCTTTCGTCTACGAACCTTTATTACGTGATGAAGACGAGACCAGAGTAAATGCTGGTCAAGTGATAACTGTAACTAAATATATGAAGTAATATCTCTGACGAATAAAAACGAGACTAAATGTAATTAATAAAATAAAAACTATGCTAAAACGTCTCTTTATTTTCGTTTCTCACTGCAACTCGCCTACATCAGGTCGCTCTGCTTAGACGCAGATGCCACACACACCCTCAATCCCAACTCGCGGCATTATTTAGATACAGCTCGACATCTATGACCCAGCTGTGGTGAGTTAGCAGATGGCTGCCAGGGATCGTCTTTAGGAGAAACAGACGAAGCGACGTTTTGAACAGAAAAGTAAAAGAAAATGGAATATGTGGTGTAAATTGATGGGGAGAAATGCGGCCACAAAATTATAGGAAAAAACACAAAGGATTGAAGAGAGAAGTTTGTTGCAGGAACAGGGTGTGATAGATTGTGATACTTTTATTATGAGGTTAATATTTAAGTCACCTGCAAGTAACTGTGTGTGTTTGTAGCAGACCATTCTGTAGACGTAGGCCATTGGGAGTAAAACTTACTTTGCCCTTTGAACAATTATTATCTTGTGTTTAAACAGTAGAACTTTAGATCACTTTAGGCTGAGCTTGGGTATGGCCTCCAGAATATTCTGCAAATAAAATCTTGTGTGTGTTTTACACAACTTTAAATTTTTTACCAGGATCTTATGAGACATCTCAAGGAAAGACATTAATATAATGTTATTTACATAAAGCTCATGAAAACTCACGAGGCTGTGGTTAACATTTTAGCCTTAGCAACAGAAGTTTGCCTGCTAGCTTTAGACGCTTTAAAGAAAATTTTATTCCATAAGAATGGACACTTGGCAATCTGTACAAAACGTTCTGTCTGATAAAATGGTCTTTCAAATAACCCTGTTTAAATTGTAATATTAGTTTGACTAAAAGAAAACTTATGCTATATTGACTGGTCTAAATAGAATTGCCGTCTGACTCCTAGTCCATCACCTACCAGATGTGTCCTTGAGCCAGACACCCAGCGCTAGCTCCCTGTAAGTCACTTTGGATAAAAGCGCTGCCAAGCAAAGTAAAGTAAAGTAAAGTAAAGTAGCCATTGACTAAAACTAGACTAAAATGCTCAAACTTTTAGTCAACTGACACTAGACTAGACTAAAATACTATGGAGTAAATATATTACTTTAAATGCAAATGTTATTAATTGAACTATTTCACATCTTTCAGCCTTCTGGTATCACCATCCATCCATCCATCCATCCATCCATCCATCCATCCATCCATCCATCCATTATCTTCCGCTTGGTCCGGGATCGGGTAACACCTCCCGAGGGAGGCGTCCAGGGGGCATCCTGACCAGATGCCCGAACCACCTCAACTGACTCCTCTCCACG
>JAUMTR010000006.1:12366764-12538597 GCA_032270685.1 Microctenopoma stevenorrisi
CCACAGGATCCCTCGAGGGACACGGTCGAATGCCTTCTCCAAATCCACAAAGCACATGTGAATCGGTTGGGCAAACTACCATGCCACCTCCGAGATCCTGGCCAGGGTGTAGAGCTGGTCCAGTGTCCCATGGCCGGGACGGAATCCGCATTGTTTCTCTTCAATCTGAGATTCGACTATCGATCGAACTCTCTTCACCAGCACCCCTGCATAGACCTTACCAGGGAGGCTGAGGAGTGTGATCCCCCTGTAGCTGGAGCACATCCTCCGGTCCCCCTTTTGAAGAGGGGAACCACCACCCCGGTCTGCCAATCCAGGGGAACTGCCCCCGATGTCAATGCAATGTTGCAGAGACGTGTCAACCAAGACAGCCCCACAACATCCAGAGCTTTAAGGAGCTTCTGGTATCACAATTTTATAAAAAATAAGAAGTGCTTTACCAACTTAATTTTCCCCAAGAATCAACCTTCTTGGATGCTGCTAGTTTCCATATGAATATCTATTCATTTACATGGCAATAAAGGCATATCTATATCTCATCTACAATTATTATCTTTACCTGATGTTGCTGTGCCATGTTGTGAGGAGTGTATACCCTTGGGAAGCCTGGAAGCCCAGTAGAACCAGGGAAGAGCTGCCCTGATAGAGCATTCCCCATAGGAGGCATCATAACTGGGAAGCTTTGTCCTGGTAGTAAACCACAGGCTTGGCCATTAGGTGGGAGTGGAACCTGTTAAACATTGTGAATATATAGCATTTTTATTTATAAATACATTAATTCTAGAAAGAAAACGCTTACGCTACACTGTACTGCATATATTATGTAACCCTCTTTACAACACAAGTTGTTGTGTTTGAGGTGATGGGACTCTTCTTTCACTTACCGTAAATGTACACTTTAAAATAAAACAGAAAAAAGAAATGACTAGGATACTTTTACTTTTTCAGTTAACAGTGTTCTTACCTGTTGTGAAATGTCTTGTGACATGTTAGTCATTGGTGGTTTAAAGTGCTCCATGTGCTGTGGGAAGCCTGGAGGCTGCTGCATACTGTAATGATAGATGTTTCATTTTAAAAATATATATGAAAGCTTCCCACCTACTGACTTCAGACGTGCTGTAGCATTTGTAAGAAATTGAGCTTACAATGAGGGCTGTGATGAAATGTCATCTTTCTTCGTTTCTTCTCCAAGCTCTGGCTCATCGTCATAGTCAAAACGGTCTAGCAATTTCTAAGTGATATATAAAAAAATATAGAGAAAGATATGATTAAAAAAATAGGTAGCTTGTACAGCCTTTTTTGTTAGTGCACTGTAATATATTCAAAGTACTGTAATATTAAATGTCTAAACAATACCTGATCTCTGCCATAATGCAAAGAATTTATGTAGCCATCTATGACATGCCCGAATACAGAAATGCAATGTTACCGTGTCAAAGGCGGTTTTCTGCTGGGCAGGTGGGCTGAGTATGGGAGGTTGTGTGGTGACCATGCCCAAGGCAGTAGTGACATTTAGGGCCGGTGTTTGGATTGTGTGGACGGGAGGTTGAGTGTTGGTCTCTGCCTTCACTGGATGCTGCTGAAAGTTCTGAAGCATCTGTTGAAGCTAAATATCCAGGGACAGGGAATGAAAAAAAGGTATTAGAGAAGCTCTAAAATATCAGAGTAAAGACAATGGTCAAAGCTAAAGCCTGAACCACACGCGTACCTGCTGACCCTGTGACGTCTGGAAGAGCTGTGCCACGGCAGCAAAGGCATCAGAGGTTTGCAGCTGAGCAGTAGATGCCGTGGTGGAGTTTGCTGTTACAGCAGTAACTGGCTCTTTGGCTGGAGGTGGAGAACCTAAGGGAGAAGATGCAAACTTGAGAGCAGCAGACAGACGTCTTTGAATGCCATCATTATTTAGCATTCATAAATAAAATAGCAGTAAGCACTAATAAAACATTATCAATGCTGATCTGAAAAAACAGTTTAGACATCTATTCACTGCATTTAGGAAGTCAACTTACAGAAACAAATAGAGACTTACTTTTGTACATATTCTGTGCAATTACACAATTATACACATTAATACCTGGCTCATCTGTGCCTGTGTAGGGTGCAGCCGCACTGCTACTGCCAGCTGCCATGTCCAAGAGAGGCTGAGTAACCTCGATCTTGAACACCCCATTCTTCTGCCACAAGTTCAACACCCGCACTATCTTACTCTACAAAGCAAACAAGCAACCGAGAAAATAGATAAACGAGAGAGTACACCAGGTAGCAGTATATCATCAGAAGCAATAGTCTTTGATCCCAACTGTAGTATTTGTATTTAACACAACCGTTTATGAAATGATGTTATTGCTAAGATTATAATATTTATCACAACCACTCTCAACATCTCTGTTCTTACCCTGTCCTCTACAGGGCAAAGGCAGAGGTTCTCAAAAGTTCCTTTAATGTTTTTGGTGAATCTTGGGCCAAACACATCCTTGTCTGGCCCAAATTGGTGTCTGGACTGCCTGACAATGGAATCCACCACATACAGGCCTGCTACTTTGTACTCAGGCTTACACTAGACAGAACAGGGGGAAAACTGATTTTGAGTACATAAATATTTGGTGAGTATAAACTGAGTGATAAGTGAATTCAGGTTGCTCACCTTCTTGATGAATTTTTCCACAATCTGGACCACATGTTTGTAAAGCTGAGATAGGGATAAGCAAGTTTGAATGCTATCAGACTTCAAGTATAGACTCCAAAATTACAGAATACACCTTCAGAAAGAGGCAGCTCAGATATACAGAGAATACAGCCAGACAAACCTATATAACTATGCATACTTACTTTCATAGCTTTGATGGCTGATTTTGTGATGGAGATCATCTTTGCCCGGGAGATTGGGGGCTTGGAGTCCATCAGTGAGAACAACTACAGACAGAGTAGATAACAGATGAATGAGGAGAGGCCTGGGACAGGGGGTCTATATACAGTAGATAAAAAACAGAGAGGGCAGTGCTAGGAATTCAAGTTGAGGACAGAATATCTATGATAATCACTTATGAGCTGTAGGTTTTGATATCTAAAACCTCAAGCATTCCCATATCCAAAAGAAAAACCTCTTGACCTCTTCAACAAATCCTTTTATGAATACTGATTTTTTTGGGGGGCGGAATGATAGCTCAGTGGGTAGAGCAAGTAGAGCGAGTTCGATACCCAGTCCCACCAGGTTACATGTCGGGGTGTCCTTGGACAAGACACAGATACCCCGTAGTAGCACAGACACAGGTCTAGCAGCTGTCCAAACAACAATTTCCCCAAGAGATCAATAAAGTATTCATTATTATTATTATTACTACAGTCTGTCATTCATTAATGCACAGATGACAACTGTTCACTGTGCAACAGCTGATGTAATGTCTGAAATACTCCAACTGAAAACTATGATATTGCATGAAAACTGATTCACATTGAGCTTTCGGGTGAAAATAAACCCCATAATTCACAGTACTGACAACAGGAACATGCCAATTACAACCTTGCACAAACTAGATATGTGTGTCAGTTAATATAATAGATAATAATTGATTTATGGGTTTTAGGGGTTCCAACTTGCTGTTGCTTTGCACAAAACACACATTCACTTGCACAACGTGGGCTAATTGACAAGGCTCGGTATGCACCGACACATTTAATTTTCAATTCATCTTTATTTACATAGCGCCAATTCACAACATAAGTCATCTCGAGGTACAGAGTGCATGTCATTTAAAATAGCGATTTGCATTCAAAAACTACTTTCCCCGTTTCTGTATCAGACCGGAACTACAACAAACTGCTCATATCGTCACAATCGATTAACACGCTTGCCTAGTTATTATATAGGTTTGCGTATATGACTCCATATCAGCAAGTCGCCTTAGCTGTTGCATTGCAGGGCTAAAACGAAAGGAACCAAATATCACTAGCTGGCTTGTCCTGTCCTTTGACTGGACCTCTAATATAAAAATCATTGGGCCTCACTCTAACATGGCCCGACATGTATCTAAACACACACAGGCTGGGTATATAAGTGATGCTGTTCTGAACAGCACGTTTATGAAACTGTTGCGTGACAATAACGAGAGACAGTGTTTGCTAGCAGCACGTTAACGTTATCAACAGCAACGTTAGTAACCACACTAGCAAGCTAACATTAACCGCGTTTCCAGGCACCACCGCTGAGTGGCTATCGATGTGTTAGCTTGCTAGTTAGAGGAGGACAATGTCGTTTCTTTCAGTAACATCACTTGCGCTGCAGGTGTGCAACACGGTCACTTACTCGTTCACCCTGGAACCAGGTGAACCTGACTTCTCCGGTTATCTTGCCACACAGGCCCACTAGTTGGTCCTGCTCGGCTAGCTCCAGTGCAACACTATGACCAGCACCGCCAGACTCGCTGAGTTCAGGTTTCAGCGAGCCCCAAAGGCAGCTTACCTCCTGGTTAAAGGCGTTAACTGCATCCATGATTGCCCGACGCCCCGAACCTTCCCCGCAGCTCCCACTTCCTCACTTACAGCGATGTTTATTCAAGGAGGGATCGGAACAACATGTCCGCTCCCGGCAGCTAACGACAGTTAGCCTAGCATCAGAAGCTGTCGGGTCGGTGGCCACAGCAAAGCATGATGGGATTCGGATTTGTTGTTCCTGGTTGTGTCCACTGAGCGGCGCCGTGTTTTATTAAAATATTTATAAAAACATGTTTGGGTTTGTTTTTAATCTTTATTGCATACAGCAGACAGTGCACGAAGTAGAAAGTGGATGTTATGCATAAGGGTGGCAGGGTGTCCACAGAGTGAACTATAGTTTAACCTACGGTCACCATAACAGTAACTAGCTTTGGAGGTCTAATAGATTTGTGTTCCTCCTATTCTCTGTGCACCAACCTACAGCACTCACCCCCAAGTGCCTATCAAGACAGTGCATTCAGAAGTCACTTTTATACTGGTTTGATGCTTCTCAATTCAAAAGCATTAGCTAAATTAGATGCACATTTCCAGTATATACAGTTTAAAATCACTTTAAATTGAGAATTATTATCTGCAAATAATTTTTAAAATTCCTTACAAGGTCCATGTTTTTGTTGAAAGCGTCATCTGAATACATAGGTTAATAGGTCTAGCTTGAAAACACTGAAACAGATGTTCGCTATCAGCAACCCACTTGTAGGAGGAAATTATATAAGAAATGCTTCTTTTGTTTTTGTAAATTATTAATACAATCTAGTCTTTAAACAGACTAGATGACTACAAAAAATGTTTCAGCTTTCCAAAATAGTATAATAATTGGATCTCTTCCAAAGTTGCAGCCTTTAGAGTGCAAAATTCCTTTTTCATTACTGCCCCATACACTGCAAGTAAACAGGGAAGCACTGACTGACTGACTGACTGAAGAGAAATGCAAAAAGGAGGCTTTACACTAAATAGACTTCTACTTTTGAAATATACCCATATGCTCTGATTATTTCCGACTGCCAAAGCCTCATATTGTCTTCAGATGTTGAAATAACATGTGTATCATGTTCTTGTAGTATAAAATACCTCCAATAGGTGGTAGTATATTTAAACATTTGGTTTCATGTCTGGCTGTCTGGTTTAGTGTCTAGAAAGCATGGTCCAGCAGGTAGGTCACACCATGTGTGGATAGCTATTCTGCTAACCCTTTCCAGGAACAAATAACAGGAGTGAACCCAACAGAGGACACCTGTGTATACAATACAATCTAATAGAGTAACACCATAGAAACATCCTCATTCTCTGACAAAGACTTATTACATAGCTTCACATTGGTTATTGCAGGGCTCTTATTTGGATTATTATTTATGCTTTTTTGTTCAGTCCCGCAGGTCTAATGAACATTTGACATATTATAGGGAGGAGCAAGGCAAATAGTGTAAGAAAACTGAAGCTCAAACTGTTGCCTCTCGCTGCAGGTGTCCTCCTTTGAGTGATGAACACCATGTTAATTAGGCCAGCGAACAACCACGAGCACAGGGGGAAACGGTCCTTTGTCTTGTGCGCCGGACTACTACTTCATTTGTTGGCAGAACTCCAAGTTCAGCACCAACGTACAACACACTCAACATGTCAATATCTAGAAGGTGGTGCCTCTTGTGAGAAACAGACTACTTCTTACAGACAATGTTTTGTATGGCCCCCCGTTACCACTTAAAACGAACTCCCCGAATCTGAGTATTTAAAAAGATTGTGGGGTTGTCTGGTGCACCGCGCAGGGTGCAGCGCATTTGGATCCATTACGCACAAAAACGAAGCTGCTATACACACACAAACAACAATGTCTGTGGTGATGGTGTCTCTGTCTCTCCTTCCTCGGTACACATGTATTCTTTGTTCATAGACACGTACAGTCGGAGCGCACCATGCGAAACGGCAGGGCAGCGGCACCGGGTGGAGTTGTCCCCCTTGTTCTCACATGTGCTCCGCCTGTTTGCGCTGATTGGGTTGAAAATAACCATCACTGTGTGGGTGCTTTTTTCACCCTCACACTAAGAAACGCCCACCCAGATGACCGGGAAAGTCAGTGCAAACGGAAAATCACGCTGCCTGAACACAGTCTATTCAGGAGATGACTGGTTAGTGGACGCACGCGGAGTGTGTGTCCTAGCTCGGACGTTTTTTTTACAGTATTAGGACGGGTTGCGTCAGGTAATAACGTTCCGTGATTGAGTCTGGCACCTTTATGTGTCATTTTAATCTAAGCTGGTAACTAATCAAGACTGGTGTGGGAAAGTGCTGACTGCGCACCGTAGATGCGTCGGGCGAACAAGTGGCGCAAGCTCCGGTTCACTTAATTCGTTATTAAGGGTGAGACGCACACAGCCCGGAGTTAACGCTCCTTACCTGACACGGTAAGCAGTTAATACCTGCCTCTCAGGTGGGCCAGAATCGAGCTGCGCATTTTCTTCCTTGTTAAAAGTAGACCCTGGACAAGGGAGCTGCGATGCCAGTTGCAGACAGCGACATGGTAGTGGACAACAGCAACGGGTTACATGAGGGTAAAACCCCAAACAGTGCCGGGAATGAGGCCGTCCTCCCGGCCTCCCTGTGCAGCCCTGCGGCGGAAATTCTCAAGAACTTTTACCACACCAAACGTGTCGGGAACTATCTGATCGGGAGGAAGCTTGGAGAAGGGTCGTTCGCCAAAGTTAGAGAGGGTCTCCACGCGCTGACTGGGGAACAGGTGAGCGCGCTGCGGGGCTCGCAAAATGCACACGTGACACAGTTTGCTGAAATGCATCTTTTGGTATCATTTAACGTTTTAATGTGTCATATACGAGCAATTAATTTCGGTTATATTAAATACAAATGAAATTTAACAATACAAAAAAAACAACTTTTGAGAAAGAGAATTTTTTCTGGAGTAGTTTATTGTTCTTTATGTTCAGAAATCAAGTGGCATGCATGTGATACGGTGCTGAATTTCATTTTCCTGGCAGTGTCAGCTGTCACTTGGTTCACGTCTGTTTTTCAGTCCGCTAAGTTCTGCTGTATATACATGGTAACTATAATATCTAATGTGTTATTCCAGTTCTCATTAACTACATCTTAACCAGAGAAAGTGATGTTTGGAGCGGGCGTCGCTTAATGAGCTCATGAGGAACCGCAGCTGTTGCACACGGCATGTGTTGTTTTCTGCAGAAAGCTCAAGTGGCACTGGAGAAAAGGCAATATTTACTTTGTGTGTGTGTGTGTGAGAGAGAGAGAGAGAAACAGATGAGAGGGCTGCCCGTGTTTGTCACAACATGTGCTGCGCTCAGTGGCTTTTCCAAACCTATGCTTTGTCTTCTGGTGCTGGTGATCTCACTGCTGTGGGCGCGCAAGCCTGTGATAGGGACAGAGGGGGAGACTGTCCGGCCAATGCGCGAGCAGAGCTGCTACTTGCATATGAAACCTTGTCGTTGATAAATGGGCTTCAGACTCATTATGATTCTGCCAGCGCAGGGCTTTGATATGGGCAACCATTGGCCACTGGTTGCCTTTGTCTCCTGAGGCTTTTCGGAGGTGCAGCCAGGACATTTGCATATTAGAAAAACAAGCACCCCATTTTCCCCGCGTTTCCACATGTAACCCTGTATGTCTGTATGAATATGTGCATGTGTGTCACTGAAAACCCACATTTATCACACTCAAAGATAGCTCATTCTGACCCCCTCCCATTCTGTTACTATGAGGAGAAAAAAGGCACCCCACTCCTCACCCCTCTTTCCTTCTGACTCTTTGTTGAGGATGATGCAAACACGGGCAATCGCACGACCGAGCGCGTCGCGCGCTCTCCCTCTCTCTTTACGCACTCTCTCTCTCTCATTCAGCGCAGTACGGGGACCAACAGGCGTTGGGAGGGAGTGGAGGGCAGTGAGTTTATTCAGGCGAACGGTAGTCAGGGGGGAAATGAAATACAAGTGGAATCCTAAATCCCTTGTAGCATCACTAGAAAGTCAGTGTGGGGATGAGGAGGTGGGTGTGTGTGTAAAGGCAGGGGGTAGAAAAGTGACATGCGGTGAGGTATGATATTGTCATGGTCAGGGGGCTGGGGAGGTCATATGCATGTGTTTTTGATGTCTGTAACCCACTTTCCCCCCCATAGTCCCCCACCTCCTCCTTGTTTCTTTCTGATAAACAACTAACCCCCCCCCCTACGCCCCGAAGCCACCTGCCTGGCTTCACCCCTCCCCCCTATATCCCCAACCCCCCTTGTCATATAGACGAACCTACTGTAAATGCAGTGCCCCACCCCACCCCCATACGTCTTCATCCACCCTGCCTGGCATAAACACAACCCATCTATGATGGCACACACACACACACAACACACACACACACAACACACATGCACATGCAGCCAGATTTAATTAGCAGCTATAAAAAGGGTTTTTAGAGGTGAATCAATTACGAGAGATCAAAGGACAAAAGTACAAATAAAAAATAAGAGACAAGCTGAAGGACAGAAGAAAGAGAAAATGTGCACAACCTCTTTGGACCTCATCAATTCATTAATGGATATGGTGATTAGCTTCACTAGTCATGCCTTTCCATGTCTGTAGGCTCTCCTTGAGATGATTTGCTACCTATGGTAGCCATGCTCTTGAACTCAGTCTAGACAGGACACAAGGATACATGAGCAAAGAATGAAATAGAGTAGATGGGTATGTTATAGAATGTAATTAGCTACAGAGCAAAGTACAGTTTTTGTCATTGACTTAAAGGACATAGTTTGTGTCCTTTATGAGTAGATTCTTCAGGTCTCTTCTAAAGCAACAGAAACACAGACACGAAAGGATGGGACGAGTAATTAAAGAGAAATAATATAAGCTTGCCAGTTTGTAAGTTTCCTCAGTTTGCTGCTGTTTCAGAAAAATGAGCAGGGCCTCTTTTATAAGCTTCACATTCAGCTCTCCACGTGTTTCTGCCTTTCATGTGTGTTTACCTGAAACCAAACCTTGGCAAATGGGTGGATAATAACTGTCCATTTGGCCATGGTGCCTTCTCAACACACAAAGAAACATTTGCCTTTCCCCTAGTTTATTATGGGCCAGTAACCCTTGCAACACACACACATGCTCACGCCTCCCCCTTCTGCAGCCTCAGGGTGCCATAGCGCCTGGGTTGCCCCACATTGGAAGCAGCTGTGACAAATAGTTCAGTGTCGAGTTATGTGCCCTGCAATGGAGTCTGAGTAGTTGATCACCTGTTACACTACAACTCCCTCCCTCCTGCAGAGACACAGCAGTGCACTAGTGCTCTATTCTTCATGGGCCTTATTCACAATACAATAACGTGCAAGTCACTTATTTGTCTAAAATCCACCTCTTTTCTCACCTCCACCTCTTCATTTTAACTTTTCCAGGTGGCGGTGAAGGTGATCGACAAGCGAAAGGCCAAAAAAGACTCGTATGTGACCAAGAACCTGCGGAGGGAGGGTCACATACAGCAGATGATCCGCCACCCCAACATCACGCAGCTGTTGGACATTCTGGAAACAGAGAACAGCTATTACCTGGTGATGGAGCTGTGTCCCGGTGGAAACCTCATGAACCGCATCTATGACAAGAAGCACCTGGACGAGAGGGAGACTCAGAAATACATCCGACAGTTGGTGCTGGCAGTTGAGCACCTGCACAGGGCGGGTGTGGTCCACAGGTAAGAAAAAAAAGTCAGACAGAAAAATATACACATAAAGATTTTTGTGAGACATTGATCTCTTATGGGTCCTATGGGTCAATGCTCACTTTAGGTCAGATATGATCCTTTTCTTCCAAAGTGTGGTTTATGTGCACATCACTGTTAATAACTGCAATGAGAGGATTTAAGCTGCAGAAAACATTTCATATTATATTAATGATAAATACAGTTCTGTTCTAAGCTTTGTTCAAATATGAGCAATTGAGCAGTGCAATTGTCCAACAAATACAGTTACATCTCTAAGTCAGATTTCAGATATAAATTTCACAAAACTCTTCCTGGGAACATTCAATTCTTTGTCGCTCAGAGCCTGGGAACTACATTTCTATCGCTGTGTCGGACAGCCTATGCAGATAACTGTGTAACAGGATTTGCAGGACTGAGGCGGGTTCTAAATAGATCCTGAAAATCAGCCAGTGTGACCTACATTGGGAGGGTTATGTATGTATGTGCCGGTGCTTATAGGAGGGCAGTGGATTCCCATTGACCTCTCCTGCTTGTGCATTGTATGATGACAATGTCTTAGATAAGTTATCAACAGTAAAAACACTGGTACTGACATGTCATTGTTCTCTCTTTGTTTTTCAGGGATTTGAAGATAGAAAACCTCCTGCTGGATGAGCAGGACAACATTAAACTCATAGGTAACTCCCTTTCTTTTTCTTCAGTGCTATAAATATATTCACACATTTACATTCTCAAACCACACGTAAATAACTATTAAACACATAATAAAATAAGGGCTTCTAATACCAGTTAATTTACAGTAGCAATACAATGGTTTTCTCACTTGGCGTGTCACAGTGGACCACATGTGGTGAGGGTTAAGAGCAATTAAATATTCAGTTAAAACCCTTACAAGCTCCCACCATAGTGCTAATCTGCTTCTGTTTGTGTGTGTAATGCTGTGATGAGGCAAATTGTTTAATGGGTGAATGGTAATTGACCCCACAATCAACACTCTTCCATCCCTTAGATTTTGGCCTCAGCAACTGTGCTGGCATCTTGGGATACTCGGACCCATTCAGCACCCAGTGTGGAAGTCCGGCCTATGCCGCCCCTGAGCTGCTCTCCAGAAAGAAGTACGGACCCAAGGTGGATGTCTGGTCCATGTGAGTTCACTCTCCTTTTTTAAAAATGCAATCAACTGTTGTCAACATATTTGGATTTTACTTCATGAGCGCAGCAGTTGCCAACATGTGTATTTTGGTCTTCCAGTGGTGTGAACATGTATGCGATGTTGACTGGGACTCTGCCGTTCACTGTGGAGCCCTTCAGCCTCCGAGCCCTGCATCAGAAGATGGTCGACAAGGAGATGAACCCTCTACCCCCCTCACTCTCTACAGGTAAATAATAACACACAGATATACATTAGTTATCAATCAACTTGCATATTTTACAGACAGTATACTCAGATACTCAGACACATGTCAAGGTATGAGCGGCATGTGAGTGTGAAGCCAACTTATGCAACAGGTGAAATTCTGTGGAAGTTGATTTGTTTGAAATACTTTCCAGTTAATCAAGCATTAACAAGAAGATGCTGGCTACACATCAAAAAAAGTATGTTGACAAAGGTGTTTCCATCGAAGCTTTTAACACAACCACAGGTTTTCTTTAGTAGTCAAAATAGGTCAAGGAGTTTAATGTGTTGTTCCGTGGAACAACCTAAGAAAATAATTAACTGTAATTATCTTCGCTGGAAGTCGCACCACAGAACTTGACGCATGACCCAGCTCACCTAAAAAATCCTATTATGTCAGTGGCAGATTCTGTATATGTCAATACAACTGTGTTATTAATATAATAAAAGGGTATGGAGAGGACAGGTGCCAATGTTAGGGAGTACATGTACTTAAGACCTCTGCACCAAGTATTTAATGCAAAAGGTTGTGAGTTGTTTGGTAGATGGCAGAACGATGAGGCAACGTCTAATGCGCAGTTACTCACTTGTAATCATGCAGAACACTGTTTTCAAAAGTGAAATATATGTAATACCATATCAGTATTGGCACCATTTGAATATTTATTCTGCCTCTTTTCTATCCCAGCTGCCATCTGTCTTCTGAAGAAGCTTCTCGAGCCAGATCCCAACAAGCGTCCCAATATCCATCAGGTGATGGCTGACTCCTGGCTCCAGCTCGCCAACAAAAACACAGGAGCACCATATCTCAACAGGTACTTTCACAATTCCTTAAGAACACAATGAAAATAGTTTTAGCAATAAACTCCAAGCATCATAAAACGTTGACTTTCTGTGTTAAGGATCCACATTGAGGAAATAAACCACACGGTGTTGCTGCATATGACGGACAAAATGGACTACAAGCATAGTGAGGTGCTGAGCGCCGTCCTCACCAACCGCGCCTGTCACACTTTGGCTGTTTACTTCCTCCTCAACAAGAAAATGAAGAGACTCTCGAAAGAATACAGAGTAAGATTATTATTCTTTTGAGAGTGATATAAATGCAACAAAGGTACAAGACTAAACTAAAGCCACGGACTTCGTGTTTACATGGCATATGCTGTAAAGATTCCCTGCGAGGGCGTTTACCCGTTTATTAGTGTTTCATAATAAGACATGGGATGAGGTGATTCAATGTGGTTACATAACTACAGGTGTATCACGCGCTGATGGTTGTCGTTTGCCGTTTTTGTCTAGGAGATGCAGTTCCAGGAGAAAAAGAAAGGCGAGAAGCAGAAAAACGAATACTTCCAGACTCAGTGGAGGAAACACGTGGACAAGCTCACCATCCCACCCAAACAGACACCCGTCTACCTGGCTGTTAGCAAGGGGCCCAGCAAGGAGAAAAAACATAAAACAGGTCAGCATTGATATTGTACAAAACAAAAAAAAATGAATATGAAATACAAATATGAAAGAAAATAAGTGAGTTTTGAGGATTCCTTTTTTTTTCTATTTTATTTGTACAGGGTAGGTTGACTGAGCACACATGTTCTTGTACATCAACGAGCTGTTTCACACATATGTAGTCACCCAGTAATCCATCCATCCATCCACCCATCCACCCATCCTTCCACCTGGGAGAAAACATCCTGGACATGTTGAAAGTCAGTTGTAGGAAAGAAACATTTTAATTTTTCTTGACTGAAAACTGTAGTACATAAATAAGATTGTATTTGAATTTTAATTGGTTTGAATTGAGCAACATTAATTCTATTCACCTGTTTTATAAACTTTCACAAAGAGTGCGAGGTATTCAGGGTCAGAGCTCCCGTTAAAGAAGATATTACAAGTGACAGACCTGGGAGCAAAGTTGCCACCCTCTTCTCATAAACCTTTAAGGTATATTTAGAAATTGCCCATAGGTGTGCCAGATCCAGAATGTCAGGATTAACTTGTTTTGACAAGGTTAAAATCATTACTTTTACACATCAAAAGTTATTGCCTGTCATTCTCTGACATGACAATATAGTCATGACTTATAATCTTGACACACAGCTCACTGAGCCAAAAGTATTCAGAGAAGCTGCAACCTTTTTAGTCAGTCGTACCTGCAGCGTGCATTTTTCTTTGACAGAATACAGTATTTCAGATATGTGACGATGCTTCTCATTTCCTTCTCTCAGGTCTGTTGCGCGCCATAACTGGTGGTCATCGTAATTCACCTCTAGCGCCACCTGGCACCGTTGCTTCCTCTTCCATGGAATATCTAGAGATCCATCCTCTCTTCCCCAACACGCCGCAGCAACGGCGGCGCTTGGCCACCCTTCCACAAGTCAACACAAGTCCAGAACACAACATTCCCGCTCCACCGGCACCGTCGCCTATCGGCATGCATTCCTTCGGCTCGCTCTCTAAAGCCGAACAAATCGAAGACACCCCAGCTTCACCCTGGTACAAGCTGACCAATGGTACTCTGTCACCACCCCGGCATGTGTCTGCCTTCCAACCTGACTCCTCCTACTTGAAAAAGGCCACAATCCCCAGTCCTCCGGTCCTCATTGTAAACCCGCAGCCAAAAAAGAGCATATCATCGGAATGGTGCGGTTCTTCAGACACCAGCGGCAGCCCTCCAAGTACTGTCGGAAGTCCACCAGGCAGCTCAGCTTTCAGTCCTCCGAAATCTGCTTTTAGTCCACTTAACCCTACTTCCGCATTCAGTCCCCCGTCCAACAGCAGCAGCAGCGACCCCGACAGTCCTACACACCGCAGCAAGTTTCCATCTATGGGAATAGGACAGATCCTAAAGAAGAAGGTGCAGCTGCAGCCATTCAGCTTTCGGCCAGAACAAGTCGTTGAAGAAGTGGTGTCCCCACCTCCCTACCCCATGCAGACCCTCCTCTGTGCTTCAGGTGCACTCAAGACCCTCTGCTGAGGGATACAAGACAAAACATAGTGAACGAAAGACGAACTGAACTCAAGGCCTCTCTCAACATTTTCTATATGTTCGAGAGAGGCCTCCCAGAGTGGCCTTTTGAACTGTCCCTTTATTGCAACCTGAGCCACTTTTGATGACGGACTTGATCAAAGGGAATTTATAAAATATTTGACCTCTTGTCATCCCTCTCGTTATGTAATAAGAAGCGGTGACACTGAGAAGATGAGATTTAAAACTGATCCCTCAGCAATGAGTAAACCTCGCTGTGTCCTACATACAGAGTGGACATAAGACATTGTGTAATATGGGCCCTGCCAACGTGTACACACACGCATACATACACAACACTGTATTATAGACTGAGTTTAAATACTCTTATGTAATATTGCTGTAACTGGTTTATTATTGAGCCACAGACTGATTCACACCAGCTAACAGATCCCAACCTTACCCTAACCCTAATTACATGTATAACTGTCTTGTCTCTGTGGAAACTCTCTATAACACCCACCAACTTCCAGCCAGCTGGCACTGTATCCTCAATGCTGACTGGATAACGAAGCTCACTGCACTATTCTTGAAAACCAAAACCTATAGTAACAACGGTGTTCACAATCTTTTACCTCACTGCATTATTCATTCATTAATGTATAACTTGAGTCAATTGAGACATGCCTGTGTGGATAATGCCACAGGGCTGCAGTGTCTGCACCTTAGTGCCATCAGAATCAACACACTGAAATAGAATATATACACCAAGAGTAGAGTAATACTCACCTCTTATAGCATTTCCATAAACACTGATCTAGTTCTTACTTTTTATATACGAGTATTGTATCACCTCTGTGACCCACGGGAACACTGTCAAAGTCTTAGGTATGACCTTCTCACAGCTAGGTATGCCTTCTCGTGGTCACGTTAGGAAATAAAGAAAACATAAAAAAACAGCATAAAAGGCCTTAAGAAACTGATCAACCTCACTAAAGTCTGAGGGTATACATGTGGGTAGAACAGCTTACAGGATCACATAACATCCATGAAATAATTCACTTCCTCTTGTCTTAATGCTGTAGTTTGTGCAATAGTCTTAAGTGTTAACTGCAATGACGAGTATTTGCCAAGAGCTCCCTGAGAGTGAGAAAATTGTTCTTGTAAATAACAGTACAACCCCTGTGCCCCTTTCACTTCGAACATTCTGAAGGGATTCTTAAATGTTGTTAGTTGCTCTACGAATCTGATTCTATAAAGACACTTCCACGAGCACACAAGCCTTCTTGCTGTTACGATACTGTAGAATCTCTTCCTGTCCAAATGAAAAGTTGCATGCAATGTTTCACAAGTCGACTGTACTGTCAACATTTGAAAATACGTCTTTGTACCTTTTTTCCTGGTTGATACTGAGATTGATAGAGAGTCGGGGGTCTTTTGTACGATTTTGTAATGGGTGGTTTTGTTTGAGTGTCAAGAGATTTTTATGCTGTATAAAGTATTTTAAATATTTATACTGAATCCATTATGTGTCTGTCTGGTATTTCATATGCACCTGGCTTCAGGTTGGTTTAATTGTTGCACATCTGTGCACAAACTACAACTTTTTATAATTACTAGAAAGTAGGTAAGTAATTCAACAATAGTCCACAGAATCCACCATTCTACACTAATTTATGTATAATTTACACAGAGCCTGGGGCAGATAATCTATTCGTAAAGCACTAAACTCCTGGCACTTAATGAGGATTGGCTTCTGCGCTACGGAATCACCCACATTGCTTTACAACCTCAATATGCCACTAGTCTCACATACCATATACATTTCCCATGGGTCAGCTGTGGGGGGTCATAAGGAAAAAAACACCCTTGCAACAGCTGAAGGATCTTTAGGACTATTACACACAACCACACACGCCCACTGCACACACTAATCTACTCAGCTGTGACTCCCCCATCCCCACCATAAACCTCTTTGGGTGACACTGCCCTGACGAGACAAAGAAGGGGGATCACCAGAGCTCCGAGACAAACACACAGGCACAGAATAACACAAACAGGGACGCTGGATTAAATCGGTGTGGTTAAGCTGATAAAAGCTAAGGGACGGGAGTGCCTCTAAAATGCATTACAGCCGGAGCCCTTTGTTTATCAGTTAGGCAAAATCCCCATGTGGTCTGATGAGACAAACAAGCTGTGGCCATGAATACTATGGCTTAACCACGGCCCTGAGCGAAAGCATAGTGTAAACTACAAGGCACGAACAGGTAACACCGTGGATGGATTACTAAACCGGGACCTGTGTGACTTCCGTGTCTATAGTGAATTGAATGTCACAGAGGTCAGATAAGAGACACCAAGTAACCAAAGAGAGACAACATGACCAGCAGGAGACATATGACAACCACTGATGGACAAAACCACTATAAAAAGATAGAAAATCACTTGTAAGAAAGACAAAATGACCACAAAGCAAGGGCATAACTTTTGTCACACAGGTGTCTGTGTGTCTAAGCCAGTCTGGGAGTGGTGTTTTAAAAAAAACATTTTTTTTTTTTGCACCTTTCGTCTCATAAGCTGTCAATAGGTAATGCCTGTACCTAGAACTGTAGTGGACCGAGTGGAGATCCCTCTGTGGAGAGCAGATTAACGAGACCACTATAGAGAAGACAATAAATCAATAGTAAAGTATTTAATATAATTTGTCAACTAAAAATTTAAAATGTTCTTGGATATGCAAAAATCACAATCAAGTGAAATCTCACAACTTTACGTTTTGGGTAAAATAAGCAGAGGAGAAACACCCACAGGCTGTGTACAGCTTTTACCACTTTTGCTCATTTTATACACTAAATGGAAAAACGGTAGATTAATCAATAATGCAAATGTAAGAGAGAGATGGTTGCAACACTGCACTGCAGTCTGGAGCACTGGAAATAGAGTGAAATGTTGTTAAATCAATACAGATAGACAGGAAGACATCATTTTCCTTGGCACAGATTAATTGATTATTTCAAAGTTAATCTGTGAATAAAAAGGTCACAAACAGAATAATGTTGATGCATCTGAGATTAACATGAGATGAAACCTTATGATTAATTGTTTTATATAACTTCGCAATATCGTCCTATACATCTCAACAGGCACTGAGTTTGAGACAATGAGTTTAACACTAAATTAACTAAAAGGAGAATTGGCTGTGAGAGCAGAATTATGCCACAACTAGAAGATATGTAACATACAATTATTATAACACACAATCTCTTTGTTGTATTTACATATTGATATGATAAATAAAAAATAACACTGTTTTAATATTTAAATTACTTTTAATGTGAGGTAAAACTGACCACTTAGTGCCCAGGACTTTATTTCTGTCAATCTGTTCAGGCTTAGATCCTAATGACACTAATCCTGTTTTCAGCCCCCTTCTCACCACATGTACACATACACATATTCACACCAGGGCGTCACTGGCAACGGGACGAGCTTTTGTGTCTGAGAAAAACAGACAATTAACCTGCTACACGGTGACGAGCGCCAATGACGGTCACACACAGGCAACCTCCTGGCATCCTCATTTAACCCGGCAGACCTGTACTGCCACCCTCAGCAGCTTTCACACACGCAGAGGACAAGGAAGAGAGAGTGAGAGACAAACAGACTACCTAGACACTGGTGTACACAAAGACGTGGGTGGAAATAAACAAGCAGATGTTTCTAATGAAGTAGGAAGCTTTAAGCACTCACGGGGGATTTAGGTTACAGTAACAGATGAATTGCTGACAGGCCGGCTATGCTATTCGATCAGACACAGATGAAGGTGATTAATGAAACAAGATTGTGGCTTATCAGAGATTTGATGCTTTCGATTTAGAGATGCTGTCGGTAAAACAAAGTGTTCCTAAATTTCTCAAACTCTTCTGACCCAAAGACTATCTTACACCCACGGTTTCCTGAGGTTACTCTAAGAAATTTAAGAGCTGAAGGATTTCCCTAATTGACCTCTTCGAGTCTGTGTTCGACAATGATGAGACTAGACTTTACTAATGACTTTAGATCTCAAAGGAGATTTTGTTTAAGCATATGTCAAACAATCAATCATAAAAGGAAAAGTAGCAGTGATCAAGTTAATTCACATTTTTTAATTTTATAGATTATGTGATCAATAAAGTAGTTTCAGTGATATATTTACACAAAGCTCAATAAAAATGTATATTTTCACAAACTAAAATAAACTGATGCGGAGAACAGAAATGATCACTACATGAGGTTAATGAAGGACAATTCAAGTCAAAAAAGAAAGAAAAAACAAGCTATAGGCAACTGGTGGGGTGTGGTTCTTTCATCAGGGGATAACACTAATATGAATTAATACAATTAAATAAAACAATTATTGTTCAATGGTTATTAAAATTAGGCAAGTTTTCATCTCTTAATGGACAAAATCCACACCCATACCCCTCAGAACCTTTCCTAATGTCAGGCAAAGGCTCTTTATTACAAAGCAACAAAAGGGAGTGAATATAGTTGTGTCAGGTTACTAAACTTTTTCATTTTACATTTTCCCTCACATAAATAATCATTTTCATTTCATAGAAAACATTTTGCAAGTTGGCACACAGGTGGCACTCCTTGAGATATTTTTTCCTCTCAAAAACAAGATCAGAAATTCAATCAAAGAGCAGGGCTCAGCCAATAGGATCGCCGTGTCTGTGGCAACAGCAACATTGGTCCAAGCAGCCATTGGTCCAGTTTTTTACTCAGAGAAGTCTGTAATTGGCTGACGGTGAGCCGAAGCTTCATTGCCTCCATGGCAACATTGCTTCCTTATTGCTTAGGGAAGGTGAAGAGGAGGGAAAGCGGGGAGGCGACTTTCACTCAGACACTACCTCTGCATTATTCATCCTTTGTCCCTGAGTGCTTGTAGAATGTGTGTAGACGTACTGACTGACGTGTGTGTGTTTGTGCGGGGTAGGGATTGGTTAAGACCTAAGGGGTGAGTGAGGTGAAAGTCGTGCAATAATTGCACCTAGTAGTGCAATGCATTTAACAACACCCCATCTAAACAGAAAACAGCTACATGGATTCATTTAGCCACCAGTAGTGAACTGCACACGCGTTACCGTGACTTCAAACACAGCTGCCAAACTTTAAGCTTTTATGCTCTGAATAGAAAAATAAAACAACCAGGAAATATTCTCTAAAATAAGGCTGCAACACGGTGCAACAGCGCACGTGTGGAAGCCCAGCTGGCCAGCCGGTTGGCTTACGTCATCCGCATTCTGTGCAGATTCCATGCAGGCTCCACGTCCTTCTAGGGGCTGAATAACGACAACACCCACCCCCTACCTCCACCAGAAACAACAAGAAACATGCAGCTTGTTTGTTGTTGTTTTGACTTTTTTTTCCCAGTATTTGTGGGAGGGGAGAATTAGAGAGAAGGGGGAGGGAGAATGAAGGGTGAGGGTGGGGTTAACAGAGAAAAACATCACACAGGGATTAGGAGGGTGTGTGTGTGTGTGTGGGGGGGGGGTCTTCATTCAGTACTCCTCCCCTGTGTATTCGTCTATGAGTATGAGCAGGGGATAACGTTTGTTGACAGGCATGCCAACCAGCGAGGTGGCTGGCTGTTCCTCCGGTGGTGAACACGATGACGGGATGGCAACAGGCACTCAGCATAGCACATGCTCTCAGTTGCCATCGCAACCTGCCCTTGGATACAGCATGCTGGTTGGCCGTTGCTAACTGTTGTTGTTCTGTGAGGCTGATGAAACCTCGTGGGTGAGGGAGGGCAAGCAGTACAGCGTGTAGCCGCTTTACCGCCTTGGTAGAAAGTGTTGCTAGGCACATTTAAGGTCAGTCGGTAAACAAACATACTCATTTCATGTATAATCAACTGCAAAGGGCTTAAACTTACTGTTTAAGTCTTAAATCTAAAGGATCATTCTAATTAATGACAAGTCAGCCCGAATATCTCACCACCCGAAATACAAGAAACAGAAACATTTAAAAAGATTATCCTGATACTTTGATTTTGTTTGTTTCATCCTTTATATAAGGCTGGGGAAACGACATTATTTAGGAACAGTTTAATACTTTATTATACAAATTAGACAAAAAATACTTGACAATAAATGAAGGGAAACAAACTACTGCCATTTCAAATTATTAGATAATTAAGCGAAAAATTATGCTTTAATCTGATGTGTGATGCAGTTGATATTTAAATGTTTCTAAATGGTCTGCATGCATCTCAACACCATTCAGTTCTGGCTATCGAAGCCATACATCCAGCAATCCTGCTGGCATAAAGGTTCCACTCTTGGGGAAAAGAACAAAGAAAAAGTGTGTGTGGCCTTGAGCGGCCTGATCAATACAGTATTGTGCTGACTGTGCAGCCCGCTTGATGAAATCCTGCACAAATAAACATTCAGCTCTTAGCCTACATTCACTCTGCGCCGAGGCACAAAAAAGAAGGTGCCATAAACCACGGGAGCCGAGCTGACAACATGATTGATCACAAGTGCTGGCGGTCTTTGTTTCACCATCGGTAATCAGGACAAAGCGCACTGGAAGCTGTGTGTGTGTGTGTGCGCGTCTAGGTGTTCGTGCACAAGGTGAGTATAGGACAAAAGTGTTACTAAAGGAACATTGTTGAAATTAAACTTAAAGGGGGAAGCTTTGGTGTAGATGCAGGAATGAGGATTGAAGATATTAAATGGTCACATTCTACACCTGGACAAAGCATCCACCCAGCAGGTTGACATCCATCACTGTCACACATCATCACATCCCTCATGAAGGTCACCTTCGATCTCTTCCAGCCTTTGTGCCATGGACAAAACCAGCATCTTCATCTGGCAAGGGTGAAGGAGAAGAGACAGGTTTTCAGTGGTGCAGGTGCAGATGAACAGCAGAAGAAAAATGAGTAGGGAGAGGATGGGACAGGTGGGTGTGAACAGAACAGGGAGGAAACCAAGGAGAAAATTGGACAGGTGGAGAATGAAGGGAACAGCAGGAAGCAGTGAAGAAGAAAGAAGGGAGGAGTAAAGATAATTGGATAAGGGGAACAGGAGCAGTGAGCAAAAGTGACAAACCCAGAGGGGAGGTGGACAGGGAAGGGCGGATCTGACAGGGGGGAGAGAGAGAGAGAGAGAGCATGAGGGGTGGGGTGAGACAGGTCAGTGAGTGTACAAGATGGAAAACCCAAACAAGTTTCTACGAGTCAGACAGACAGACAGACAGAATACATTAACTGTGGCGGCATCATCAGACACAACATATAGCTGAGGACAAAGACACTTTGTTTGTAGAACCCGGTGATGCATTGCTGAAATTATAACTGATACCAGAGCAACATCAAAAAGTATTTACTACAAAATGCATTTTTAACAAAAGTTAATTGGTATGCAACAACCAAAACCCCCAAAGATATTTATTATTTAAATAAAATTAAATTTTAACATCAGAAAGCGCAAATTAGTAAAATCTTTACATCTTTGCTTAATAAATGAATTGAACTTTTACTATTATTGCTGTTTGACCTATCAATCGAGCTATTTATTTGATTTAGCATTAAAAAGCTTTTGCATGAGGTGGTATGTTAAGATTTGCTTTAAATCTTACCAAGAAAACTGACTGTGAACACGGGGCAAAACAGATCTGGGCATAAACTGAAACACAAAGCTGCTGAAAATAATAAACGTAGGGTTTCTCTGGGAAAAGCCTTAACGCTGTATGCAAACTATTATTTTAAATCTCGACCCAATCAAAGCTTTTCGTAATCTTGTTTAAATGCAAAAACAGTGGTTACAAACCCACATCAAATTAATAAGTGAGTAACCATTGTGAGATTAATCTCTAATCAAATCAAACACAGTCAATCATGAGATGGATTTAAGAAGTAACCTAAATATTAACCAAAGGGAACATGAAGCGAGCCCGATCATGTCATTACACAGTGCTCTAACGCAGCCCTTTGTTTGAGTGACACGTGGTTTAGCAACATTATTAAAGCACTGACACTGACTGAAGTGTTCATTCACTTAATAACGTATTTTTTCTGGTAGGTTAAAAACAAAACTAAAAAGATGGCATGGAATAAAAGCCTGGCATCTTTTGGTATTAACTTACACACAGGGCATGAGAGCCCATGTAACAATGTGTTGCTCACATGCAGCAAGTTTAGTGTTGTTCGTCTCTCTTTTCTGTTAAGCAGTAAAACCTGTTTCAAATATACAGCTGCAAAGATAACATCTCAGAGGAAAGGACCAGTTGTCACCTGCAGCAATTCAGAGACTAGGGCCAAGTAGGGCAAAATACCAGACGTACATCCAGCTACAAAGACACTTTTGATCAAAACATGTTTTTCCTCCAACAAAGATTCCTCAACATGCTTCCCATCACAGCTATTGTCCCTGCTGCCTGGGTAGGAGGGCTGGCCGGTACTACTGCACACTATCGCCACCTACTGGACAACATGTGCTTCTATGGATATTTTGAAACAAAGGATCATTTAGTTCGGAAACCACTATACTGCTTCTGTGACAATTTTAAGTTCCCTCTGGAGTTTCATATTAACAGCAATGTAAATAATTGTTCTCTCTAGAGTTTCATATTTTTTCTGCTAAATATTAAAGAAAGAAATCAAAAAGTTAAACATGTAAAAATGGAAATACAGCAAAAAAAATAAGACTTTACCATTGAATATAAAGGAAATGTAATTGAAATAGACATAAAATAAATGAGGTTGCATGGGTTGACAAGAAGTGATGAGGTAATGTCTGATACGAGAGTCTGCTCGTCACAGCAGTAAGAGCTTCCCAGAACTAAGTTGATGTCATCGTCAGTGCAACCTGTGCATTGGTAATTAATAAGCAAGAGCTGCCTGTACGCAATCTGAAATGTTAGTGTCAGGAGGACAAACGGAGATCAGTCAGTGGTGCTAGAAGTGGCATAATATGTAGGTCAGATTTCTATATTATTGTCATTTTACACATTTAATAAAACTATTTTAAGGATTACATTCAACATGTGTTTGAAAAGACTAGTCGTGGTCACAAACTGGAATGTGTTTTAGAGCATATATGCTGTGTTAATATTAAAACATCTGTTGTCAAAGCAGGACAATATTAGATGAACCAAACAAAGAAAAGCAGCAGCAATAATTTACCTCTGTCAGCTGTTGTTCAACACTGCCTCTGTACTCCAGTGTGATCGGCTGCTCTTTGGGGCCCTCTGCTGCCAACATCTGGCTTGCAGAGCCAAGTACATAGCTGAAAGAAACGATTTACGGTATAATATTAGTATCTGTATGAAGAATATTATTACAGTATAATAATATAACTTACTGTTAACAACAGTACAACTCATTAAATATAATACAGTACTGCAAATGTGTGATACTGAACTGCAGGTTTTAAACATTTCACTTTTTTATTTTGGAGCATGATTCACAAAACATATTTCATCTTGTTATAAATGTTACTTAAATACGTGGGGTCTGGCTTTTGATTAAAAATCCCACTACAACATTGTTAAATTCATTTACAGTTTACCTATAAAACCTGTGTCTTGATCTGACCTGCTAGATCATTAAACTAACATGTTAAATAAGCATGTTCATGTTCCTACATAAAGAAAATGATATTCTGTTTATTCCATTTTAATGTACGACAAAAAGTGAAATAAATATTTACAATGGAGCAACATCCGGATGCTATTGCTGGTGTGCACGCGAAATAAATCTAAACTCAGCCAGCAGTACAAGAAACCCAAGCCCTGAACAAACCTGTCGATGTCTGCAACATTAAAACAGAATGCAAATCTCTTGTGGTCCAGGTTTTTAGGGGTGGATGCATAAACCATTCCAAGCACAGAGTGGCAGCCTCGACAGAAGACATCCATGACAAGACTGCAGAGATATAAGGAAAAACAGCGTGGTTTAACCGCTTACGTGTGTAATGCTCTTCAATAATCTTGAGCATCTCAAGCTGGGATGTGAATTGTGCAAAAGAAACTTAAAGTAAGTGCATGTTTCTCTAATGTTCCACTCTAAACATGCACCTGTCAATTTCTGTTTTCATGTCTTTGTTTCAGGTTGCACATCTCTTTGTGGTGGACATAAACTAAAAACAAGAATATAAGTACATCTAATTATGTTTTACCTAACCAAGACTTTTTGCAGCAATGAATATTAACATCACTCTAATTCCACTTTTCTTAATAAGAAACAAAGCAAACCTTAGTTATTGTTGACAGATCTTCTTGGGTCAGGAAAAATGTCTTTTAATTACCATTACCTATGGGGACCAAATAGACCCTAGAGCTTATGTGACATTAAAATAAAACATCTGTCACAGTCCAGCTGTTTATGGGCTATCAAAAAGTCTCGCTATGCACCGTTTCATGTGAACTATTTTAAAGAACAGAGGGACAAGACTCACTTACCACAGAGAATTTTTGCTTGCTTCATAAAGCCGACTGTCCTTCCCAACCAGGACGTTGTCAGTAACCCCTGAAACCAAAAGGTTGCAAACATCAGCAGCATCGTCAGCACATAGGAACCGATTTTGACTAAACAAGGCAAATCTAAACCAAAAGAAAAAAGAGCGAACGAGCTAAAAACTCAGACTCACGCTTCAGTCTTATTTGGTTTTGTCCACCTTCACTTCCATCCCAGGACAGTGAATCTCCGACAGGTAACTTGCATTTCCCGCAGATAAACACCACAGGTCCGTCGTCACCGTTCTCATCTTCCTCTACATCACCAAACAACTTCTCTTCGACGGCGGTGGAGTCTGTGCTGGACGTTTCAAACGTGCTGTCTACTCTCTTTGTATTTTTCTCCATTTGTCGGTGTTTTGTCGACTTTAGTCTGAACGCCATTTTATGAAAGCTGCTCCAAAAACAAGTTGTTTCGAAGTTTCGCGGGCGGCCGACAGTAAAACGAAGAACCCTGAATTAACCGGGAGAGATTTTCACTTCCGTGCACTTCCGCTTTCGTCTTGCGTACCACGATAAATGAATATTTACAAAGGTCAGTATTAATAACTGTGAAATACATCATTTAATATGTGCTAAATATATACGTTACTTATTAGTAGGCTTCTTTATAAATTCCTATCTACGTTGGTCGTATTTAATGTAAAACAACTTAATCAGTTTTAACAGTACTGTAACTATTTTGCCACGACTTTTATCATGCAAACGTGAACCGGAAACACTTCCTCAAACCTTAGCTAATCTTTTTTGATTAACTTAATGGTTAAGGAAATGCGTTGTTCGAATTGATCTAACTCTTCACCAAAATTTGTCTGTTTTTAATTTTATTTCAAAATGTAAATAGTTTTTTCTATTGATCGCTCGGAAACTCGTGTTTCTATTGGCTGCTAACCAGGAAGTTATCTCCATAAATTTGGGGGCGGGAAACCTCAGAGTCCATCGACTGAAGACTGCTGTTTTTTTTTCTTGGAGCTGATCAGCTTAGTTAATATGTGATTTGCTGCTCGTTTTTTCGACATGTGTGAAAAGATAAAGAAGGTAAAGTAATCTAGTTTGCAAAAAAAAGAAAGAAAAAAACGTTAAAAGTTAATACAGTGTTACGTTTATCGTCCACTTTAATGTCGCCGTCAGGTGAACAGCTGGCTCAGCGCAGTGTTTGGAGATCAGCCAGTGCCACAGTTTGAGGTCAACACCAGGACAGTGGACATACTGTACCAGTTGGCTCAGAGCAGTGAAGCCCGGTGTAGTGACACAGCTCTCCTTATTGAGGACATCAAACAGAAAACATCAGAGTATCAAGCTGATGGTGAGTTACACGCTGAGCTGAGTGGTGTTTGTGTTCTGTTTTAAAGTTTTTACAGATTGTTAGTGCTCACTTTGATGTGTGGTAGACAGAAAACAATTTGTAGGGTTCTAGCTGTATCTTTGGGGTTGGGAACTATAATGATACATATGTATGTGATGTTACAAATGAATGCCAATAGAGGGACACACTCAAATAAATGTAATGTTTTTTTTATCACTTATTTTTGACATCCCCGCATTAAGAGTATTTACAATGAGTTTAATAGTGTTTTGCCCATCCAGGTGCTCATCTCCAGGATGTTCTTCTACAGGGTGTTGGCCTGTCCTGTGCAAGCTTATCAAAGCCTGCTGCTGACTACATGTCCGCTTTGGTGGACAATGCCATGGTGCTTGGAGTGAGAGACACATCAATGGGCAGGTTTGCTGTTGTTGTACTGTTTAGATCTCTCTTCTTTTACTATTTTGTCATGAATAAGTCTGTAAATGTTAACGGTGTGAGATTTTATGTTTTGTATAGTTTTATGCCATCAGTGAACAACCTGTCCAATAAACTTCTGGAAGCAGAGAAGTCCAACAGAAGACTTGAGAGAGAACTGAAAGCCCTCAGGAGGAGACATGGTGCGACTCTTGTGCTGCGCAGCAACTTACAAGAGTAAGAACGTGGATGTAGATGATGACAGGGCATGCATATGAGATATTACACTTTTGCTTTGTTAAAATGCATAGTTCTGAGCTGTCATGTACTGTATGTAGGCAGTTTTTAAAATCGACTAACTCTTATTTGTCTTTAGAGATCTCAACAAAACTGTTAAATCTCAGGCAGTGGAGAGCGCTAAAGCAGAGGAGAGAATGCTCAACATGGATTTTGTGACGGCTAAGGCTAAAGAGCTGAGCATCAGACGAGAGAGGGCAGAGGTATGTTGTTTTATCTGCAGTGACATTGTACTAGTTATACTGTAACAGGTGTTGGTGCGTGTACGTCTCTTAAAAACATGCAAGTTGTTGATATGTAGTATAGTATAGTGCTGTGAATAATAATAATAATAATAGTAATGCATACTTTATTGGGGAAATTGTTGTTTCGACAGCTACTAGACCTGTGTTTGCGCTACTACGGGGTATCTTTGTCTTGTCCAAGGACACCCCGACATGTAACCTGGTGGGACTGGGAATCGAACTCGCTCACCCTTGGGCCCACTGAGCCATCATGTCCACATATTTAAATGTGCTATATTTTTCGTTGGTTTTCAAATTGTTGCTCTTTAAATATTCATGTCTTGGTGGGAAGGCTGTAGAGGACATTAAAGTACTGTACTAATAGAAAATTGAAATGCGGCTTGACGAGGCATAAATTACTGGTGTCCTCAGCCGTCAGGAAGAGAAAATTCTGGCCAACACAAGGCAAAAGAACCATGCGTCAAGTGCATGCAAGTATTTAGTTTAGAAAGGTAAAAGGTGAAGAAGAGGAGGAGAAACTCTCTGTCATAACTAGCAATGCGAAACAAGAAATTGTGTGTTATAACTAACGAGCACAGTAATGAACCCTCTGTGAACAGGTTCAACACACTTTGTATCTTTGCCAAGATGGACCAGATATTTAAAGTACCCTAATTAATACCAAATGCAGCAGCTCATGTAGTGCTCCGTTGTTTCTATCCTACAGGCTCAACTTGTATCCAGAAACATGGACAAGTCTATCACTCACCAAGCTGTTGTGCAGCTCTCTGAGGTATTGTGGCCGTTACACATGTAGTGGAAATGAAAATGTAAAACTGTGCTCTTCCAGGCCCTAAAGTGTGTCATCTTATTTTTCTCTGCAGGAAGTCAACACGTTGAAACAAGAAATTGTCCCCTTGAAAAAGAAACTGGAGCCCTACATGGACCTAAGCCCAGTACGTTCGTTTTCCATTTGTCTGTCTAGTAAAAGCCTCAGTGACCACAAACCTGAAGGGCTTTCACATTATCCTGTTTGTTTATGATCATACATTTGACTTTATTAAATCAACATTAGTGTGCTATGTGTTTCTCTTTATTACATTTGTTCTTGACCACAACAGAGTCCATCACTTGCTCAAGTGAAAGTAGAAGAAGCAAAAAGAGAATTGGTGAGATTCTTGGGTTTTGTTGAATAATGAACAACATGTTTGCTGCGTACATTTTATTTTAATGTTATTTTGTTTTTTCAACTACAGGCAGCTCTTGATTCACAGCTGGATTTGAATGTGGATTTCAAGTGAAGATCAGATCTTTTTTGTGTGTCTTATGTGTCTGCAAAATAAAAAAAGGACTAATAAAATAGCAGCAGTCTCTATCTGCCTCTGAGGGTATTTGTTTTGGGAATAAAATCAGAATTTACTGCCTATTTCAGCATTAATAGGCAAGAAAAGCACAAATCATCAAAAACCAAAACCATGTGAAGTTTACCATGAAAACGGGCTTGTTATCAATGAAATGTAGATAAATAATGCATAAAAGTGGTGCACCCAGAGATGCAGTCGGAGATAATCCTAAAAGTGAGCTAATATTTTTAGGTTTCTCAAGCATAGCTTGATAAAAGAGATAAAATAGTTTTTATTTCAGCCATTTCCTGTTTATCATCTAACCATAATCAACCCTAATCAAGTGTTTTGACTGAAAAAATCAATATATAAACCAAAATAGACAACAACAAAGTTATCAGTAATAAACACATTGTTACTGAAAAGTGATTTATGATGCAATAAGTCCACTGTAATTTAAGTATATTTACTTAAGTACGTTTGATGTATACATTAAAAGTGCAGGAAACACTTTGACAACAAAATTCCTCAGGCTTTGGAGGGATAACAGCCCATGAAAGGGGTTTTGGAGCCACTCCCTGTGTGCCTAAAGCTAAAGCACAGAGACGGGAACCAACTCGGGGGCTTGTTTCCAGTTTGCATGCAAAACCTCACCCCTGATCCTCTCCCTGCCAGTCCCCCCTTCCCCGTGGAGACAAACATGGAGACCCCAACATCTCTGTCAGAGTGACATGGAGACTGGCTGGTTACCATGGAATGGGTCATGGATGTGGGCTGGGGAGTTTACCCAGTAGGCCCCCTGCTTCATTCAAAGGCACCATGGTTGAGGCATCAACAGTTTATGGAAAGAATCAAAATCCAAAAGTCATTCATTTTTCAGCCAGAAGCTAGTCAGGTCCACTCAAGCTTTGTATTTGAATTTTAACATCTGTGCATTTGTATTTTCATATCACACAATGTTACAAATCTGAATATGAGATATCAGACAAAAGACACACAACATATTAAAACTATTACATTACATTTGAATTCCTTCTTTTTAGTGTATATGAGTAAAATAAAAGACTGCAGTGGACTGATGTGATTCGTTGTACAGGAAAAACTAAAAACCTCTGACAGTGCGTCATGACAGTGAATGTCTCGCCCCTCTCCCCTTTAAAATACTTTTATCTGCCACGCCCACTCTATAAATCCCACTCAGCTGTTACTGAACATCGCTTTCAGTTTCCACATGCATCCATTCACAAATCTGCGGGGTTTGCTGGAGGGAAAGTCGGACTGAGGGAAGCACCCTGCGTCGCGTTATCCCCCCTCTGTCCGTGCGTCACTTTTGAACAACTTGTTGCGCAGCTGCTATTTCGGACCTCCTCTGTGGTCCATTACTGCGGGCTCTGCGCTTATTGGGCAGCAAGCAGGCGCTGCTCTGTGTTTCACTGTCTGCACGGTGACATTTTCTGTCAGGAGAAACACATGGATGAAGGAGCGACTTCTTCTCAGACAGCACGGTTCACTTAAGGCTGCGACGACATGAGGCTGCCGATCGCGGACAGGTGGACTCGTCTGACCCTGTTTGTGTGGCTTATTTAGGGAAACCCTGTAGCCTGCAGTGATATATTTCTGAGTGTCTTTTAATATGATCTCAGAGACAGGGGATGCGAGTCATGAGCTGGACGCGTCCCTGCCACAGCCTCTTCTACCTGACGTTACTGCTGTGGACCAGACGCATGGACGCACTGGCTGACTTCTCAAGTAAGACAACGATGAAGTGGCTGGAGGAGGAGAGGGTCAAATCTGGGTTTGAATTAAAATATGAATATATTTTGTATCATAATCCTCACCTAAATGTAGGCTTCCTTGGAAACTAGTGGAATAATAACTACAGTGGGGAGAAAGATAAAGACATGGTGCATGATGTAATAGATAAGGTGGTCAATCTTTTTCACATTTTGCACTCTTCTTATGCTAAAAAGGATCATGTAAAAGGAGGCGTTATTGTAATTGTGCCATCACAAATCTCCTAACTCAATGAAGTTCTCAGTGTTGTCCATATGAGCGACTTCAGTAACCTCTAAATCTTACACCTCACCTTTGAATCAAAAGTAACTTTATCACCACCACACACTGTGCAACAAAGGGCGGGTCGTTCTGGGTTGAATTCCAGTTGGCAGAATTTGCCTCCCAGGAACTTTGATGGGTGAGTTTACATGGCTACATGAGACCAGTAAGGGAGCTCCCAAGAGGCCAAACCATCTGATTCCAAACCACAGATGCAGCTTTAATGTTTCTAAAAAACTGTGTAACTTGTTATTTTTTGTTCCCGTAACAGACTACCTATCCAGGATCATCACCAGCCAGTCTGCTCATGCGTGTGACGGTCAGCATCTGCGACTTCACTGTCCACGTCACTCCACCGTCTCCATCCAGTCTGCCTTCTACGGGAGCAGTGGGGCGTGGCTGTGCAGAGCGGACCCAGAGCCCGTCAGAGTCCTCAACCACAGCTGTTCAGCTTTTACTACTCTGCAGGTGTTCTCTGTAGGATACACAGCATTTTACTTTAACTGGGTCGTTAACAACTGTCCACCTGTTTCAGCTGATTTATTCTTGTGGATTTCTCTACCACCCTTTTACATTGTTACGCACCTATTGGCTTCTATTTCTCAGCCAGTGAGTGCACCTTTCTCTTTGAGTACGCTGTGCTCACTGTGGTGTCTACCTTCACACTCTGCGTACTGATGCACTGACCCTGGTGTTTGCTGTGCAGAAGCTGCTGTCTGAGTGTCAGAGCCACAGAGATTGCCAGTTGCCTGTGAATCACCTGCTGTTTGGGGAGGACCCGTGTCCTGGCACTGCTAAATACCTCCATGTCACCTACAAGTGTAAACCCGGTGAGTTAAATATGTCGGTTCCCTCACGTTCCTCGTTGTTCTACAGGGTATAGCTACACAGTTGCACACAAAAATCACACTCACGTTTTTTCCCCTCGCTCAGCTGAACACAGGAGACATGTGTCGTGTGAGGGAGAGACCATGGTCCTGCGCTGTAAGTCCCCCAGGGTGCTGAACATCTATGCAGCTGTCTATGGGAGAAGTCTGGACCAGACTGACACCTGCTCCTCACACCTGACCAGACCACCCCCATTTGGTGAGTCATCGGGAAATTCAGTTTACTTGTATGGTGGTAACTAAGAGGAAATTCTTACCTTCAAAGAAACACACATAGACATATAGTGTTATGTTACTGTGAAAATTAATTTAAATTTACCACTTCAAGTAGAGAATATGCAAATAACTCAGAAACACACAGCAACTAATTAACCAGTTAAACTAATTTAATAGACTAATAAACCAAAGAAGGGCTCTTTCGCCTCACAGCTAGAGTTTGCATGTTTAACTCATGTCTGCATGGGTTCTCTAATTGGTGACTATATTGTCTGCCAGCACGGTTGTTTGTCTGTATATGTCAGCCCTGCTGTAGACTAGCGACCTGTATAGGGTGTCACCTCTTGCCCGATGACAGCTGGGCTAGTTTTCCCACGACCCTTACGAGGATACGCGGTTAAAGAATGTCAAAATAATACATTAATGAGGGCTCTGTTATATTTAAGCATCTCTGTGACCCATGACAGTGTCAAGACGCACAATATAAACAGAGCTAACTGGAATTCAGCCTTCGCTGATTTTATTATTTGTAATTATATTCTCTTTGTAACTTTACTACAAAAACATGTCAACGTGTCTTTAAAATAATGGCCAGAGTAAATGTTTTATTAGAACCTGCTCCAAAGCAGCGGAGATTTATGGGAAATGTGGTCCTAATTAACAAGAAATATAATCAAAAAACCTTTTTCACATATCATGGCAACATAACAGCTGCATTATGGTTTTGGTTTTTGTTACACCTGTGAACTATACATGTTTCATTGTTATTTAATAGCAATTCACACCAAGCAGAGAAATACCAAAGTGCCTCTGACATGAAATAACACGATCCAGTTGAAATAAACCTATTTTACAGTGATATGACACAATGTTTTAAAGTAACCTATCTAGACATCGAATGCTTTAGAGGAACTAAAAAAACATTTGGAGATAATTAACATAGCTGCAGAGTTGACTATTTGTTTTTACTGGAAAGCTTTATAGTGGCTGCCAAAAAGGTGATTTCACTGTGGTTACACTTCAACCAACCTCCTGTGTAAAACTAATATCAACTTTTCCCCAGAGTTGAGCCAACATTACGCAGTCACAGAAGATGTCTCTTAGGCTTCTCTTTTTTCTGCTTCTCACAGATTGTCTCAACTATGAGGCTCTACACTTGGTATCCAAGTCCTGCTACGGCAAACAGAAGTGTGTTGTTGCTGTCAGCAACCAGACCTTTAGGAACCCCTGCTTTCCAGGAACCAGGAAGTACCTCGCTGTGGTCTATTCTTGTGGTAGGACTTTTGTGTTTCCCCATTCACAAAATACAATCACAAACCTAGCGATAAGTTTGTGAGGGGATTTCAAATCATCAATAGCACATATCACGCATGTTTTATTTTTTGCTCAGTTCATTATGTGACGGTTCCTACAGTGAACATTCAAAGCTTCCTCCTGTGGATTCTTATCTGCTAATTGCAGCCATCAGCTTTTCTTATCGTATCACGGTAGCAGTGAACAGTACTGCGCTCAGATCTCCGGGTTGAGGCTGACATCCTGGTAAACTTCCTGTGATACCAGCAACTGGCAGTGAGGTCATCCAGCAGCCCTGGTCATGTATCATAATTAGTTTTTTTAAAGAATTCCTCTTTGTTTGCTCCATCTAGGATAAAACGGCGTGTGCTAACTCTATACGCCGAATGACAGCCCAACTGGACAGAAACTATTCGTGATTTCAAAATGTTTCTTTCCGTGTCTTGTTTCCCAACAGTACCACAGACTTTACTAAGGGAGGCAGACCCGAACATATTCAGCTCCACCTCATCTCCCGTTGAAAGCACAGAAAAAGGTCAAGGGTCAATAAACCCACACAACTCGGGCGCTATGATGAGCAACTCTCTCTTGACCTATGCCTACATCAAAGGTAAATATTATTCACAAGCATGGAGGCATTCATCCGACATCTGAAGCATGTTTTATTACATCGACTTCATTTCTTACACAGAACATCCGGAGATGGCGGCGCTGCTGTTCACGTCCAGCGTGTGCGTCGGTCTCCTTTTCACACTGCTGGCCGTGTCAGTCCGGGTGACCTGCAGGGGGTGCGGCGACCACATACCCGCACCCAGTTCTCACAGCCAGACTGTTAGCTGCCAGGTGGAGGAGGACGAGGAGGAAGATGACGACGAAGAAGAAGATGATGAGGATGAAGAGGGAACAGGAGCCCCTTTAATCACAGCTGCAGAGAGGATGGCAATATGCGGCTGGGAGGAGGTGACTTATATGAGCGAGGCAGCTGAGCGGGCAGAGAGGATTGAGCGCAGAGAGATGATCATACAGGAGATCTGGATGAATGCTTATGTGACTCAGTGACACCCGGATGCTGCACAGCACCTTTGTGACTTTTTCAGGCTTCTCCGCAGCAGCTCCCAACCTTTGAGAACTGATAAGTCAAAGCATTTCGTTGTGTGTTTTGCCTTTTTTTTTGCAAGTATTAAGAAGATTGCAGTACTAGCCATTTTTTTAAAGCATCCACCAATCTAAGCTTGAATTGTATTTGTAAAGTATTTGTAAAATTACAGGTCTTCTCAGAAGTCACAAGGTTTTCAATTTAATTCATGAATAGTACTGTAATGATTCATTATCCAGATTTCTTATAACAGCTGTAGAAGTAAATATGTGATATGCGATAAATCAGTACACACCAAAGAACATGTCAGGGCACATGACCTGTTGTAACACCAACTGCTTTTTTACTGGAAACTGTTGCTCTCATCTCCAAACTCCCTCAGGGTTTTAAAAACTGGTGGGAATTAATGTCATTTTTTTAGTGTCATCTTTTCCAGCTGGTAAAGATGTTTTAATTAAAAAAAGAGTGCTTTATCATATCTGGGATAAGAGAAACACTACAATGTTTACCCTACAGAATAACTACTTATTAAAACTGGCAGCTTTTCAATCCTAACACCCAAAGTATGCATTCCAATTTCATCTGCCACAAGTGATCACAGAGCCACTTGAACTGAATGTACAAAAGGTGGGATTATCCTTTAAATCCACACATTCTATCCAGACTGTTTCTTTTACATGCAGTATTTTGTGACACCCGCCACGCCTCTCTGAATCGCGTTATCTGCTCTGTCAGTCGTTCCACACAGTTGACCTCACTAGTGAATAAAACACTCTACAACTTCCTAGCCCCTGCTGGGACAAAAGTTGGAACAACCACCTACTATGTGGCAATGTCCTGCCTCAGAACAACTCGGACTTTCAGAGATATGTGTGTCAGCAGACAAAGAGAGGAAAGGTGTAGCATCCTTGTCCCCGGCCTTCAAGGGGTGTTAAACTGTGCTCCAGTTGAATCACGCTTCATGATGTATGAATATTGTGTATCACACGTTTTATTTGAGCCGTTACAAACTGTAACAATGTGCAGTTCTTTGAAACTGTAATGATGTGTGCACAGCTTTAATAAAAATATCAATTTACAATGCGGTAATAACAATCAGTAGGGATCCAGGGAGGAAAACTTATATTTATGTCATGTGACATCAACACTTCTTTCATGTTCCGTGTCCAATTGAAGTCTTTACATTTCTGTTTGGTTAAATTATGATAAAGCACCATAGCCAGTTACATATAGACATGTAAAGGATCTGGTCTGATCCGTAGCAGAATGGAAATGGTCTCTATCTTGGGCCCCATTTGATGTTGGTGAGGCCTTGAAACTTCTTTTTGAGAGCTTGTCTGTCTGACCACTCCGAGTCCAGGTAGCTATCATCATCTGCCTCCTCTAGTTTCTGCAAATGTCACAAGGGCAAGATTAGAAAGGCACATTCAGCACAAACAGGAACATGGTTGTAAAATATTGCGTAGCTGTTCCTCACCTTGAGCTCCTCCTGCCTCTTGTGGTAATGCATCATCATGTGTTTCTGCTGCTCATCTGTGACCAGAGGCTCTCTTGCTGGTGCCCCCTGCCCTTTCTGTAGCAAACAGCACCAATTAAAAAACAAGTACAACACAAATTCTATACAACAATAGATACATAAGATGAAATGGCTCTCACCTTTTGGATTTTCACCACAAGCTTTGTTTTTTCATTTTTACCAGTGTAGTCCTGCAATCTTTTCCCCCTCTGTATCTCTTTAGCTGCCCACCATAGCTGGCACTCATCCTCTGTGATCACCTGCAGAGATGCCTGAAGAAAGGAAACAGATGAGTGGGGCAGATACAGAGCAATGAGAGAGAAAGGTCAAGAAATAAATTATTAAGGAGACAGTTTATGTCTCAATGGATTTGAGTTTCAATTGTCCCAAAGATGAGATCAACTGTTTACTTGTGTTCCTGAAAGGTCTTCCCGGTCCTCAAGCTCCATCCTGACAGGGTCATGAGGCGGTAGTCCCATAGGGTACACGATCATGACCGCCCCTCTCAGCTGATCCAGGGCCTCTTTTACCATCTCCATGGTGACACAGACATTGGCTTGAACTTGTTTCTTCAGAAAAAAGACAAACACTAAATTAAGTTAAAAAATTCTCACCCCAGGTGAAAAAAAAATCATTTAAGATGTAGCTATACACTCACTTTGGACACAAGTGCCTTTGCCTCCTCAACTGTTCTCATCAACACCTTTTTCATTTTATCATTTGGAGCTGGTAGAAGGCAAAGAGACGAAACATTATGCTACAGTAAGGATTCCCTAAATTTCAATAAAAACTAAAACCTGCAATGTATCAGTTCACCTGACGCTTTATTTAACCAACCAACACAAAAGGATGAATAAGATAAAAACTATAGAAAGCATTCAAGTAAAATCTTTCAATCAAGAGTAGACTATTACCATGTCCAGTCCTCCTCCCAATCTCATCCTTTCTGAATGTTGTCCCTCCACTGGGTACACATTTGTCTTCCCATTCATCTTTAAGTTTCAGCTCCACGATCTGCTCCTCTGTCAGTCCTTGCATGTTGGTTGGCAATGTGATGCCATGGTCTGCAAGCTCTGGGATTTCTGAGGGTATAAAAATAACTGAAGATCTTATTTACTGAGGAAAGCACTTTCTTGTTACAAGTAACTAACATAGGGTAGTAACATTTGTCATCAGGTAGTTACCCACTTTAAACAGCAAAAACGAGGAAGCGTGAGTTTAGCCTACTGTAGCTTCTCATTCATACATATTGTACCTGAACATAATCTGTCCACCTTAAGTCTCCCATTGTAAATTGCTGTAATTTGCTGGATCACCGTCTCCACAGGCGCGTCCACAGAGGTGTCGAAAAGAAACTGGCTTTCGTCTCCTCGCTTCACGTGCAGCTGCACCATCTTGCAAAGTATATCACCACCTGTTTATCTCCTAACAGAGACGATTATCGAGCTGAAGTGTGGTTCTGGATGAAACCACAACCACCCTTTGTCCTGCTCGTTGTGTAGTGGCGTAACCATAGAAACAGTCTGACGCTTCCAGAAAGTTGTCGCATAGTTGTTAGCTAGCTACAAAAGGTGTCCGCGTTTACTACATCGGAGTGTGAAAGAGCACGTTTCTCGACAGTGCTATGAAATAAAGAAATATTTATACCTCTACAGGGAAGCAACAAGCAGAGGACAACGTTACCCTGCTTAAACTGAAGTCGCCGGACACGTTGTTGACATTGCTAGCTCGTGTTGCTGCGTTCCTCGGTCTGATCTCTTCTTCTTCTTGTGTTTTTTTTGAACGACTAATTTCGCACGTGCTACTGCCCTCTAAAGGTACGTAATGGAAATACAGTGTCTTGGGGCAGATGACAAAACCGCAATGATGGCAAATGTATACAAAGTTAGTATTATTTTATCTGTATCCAACAAATTCACAACTGAACAATAAAGTGCATCTGAGTTTTGACAACATACATTTATTTTTGCATACATACAACATAAACTGCTTCCTCCATTAATGTGCAATCTGCTATGCACCGTAAAATATGGAATATTGAATATTGAAATGAATTGCAGCCTTGTGTTTTCTCTTTAATACATACAGAATATGTTCAACAACGTAGACTCTTATATACTATAGATTATAGCCATAAAAAGGGACATCGACCTCACAAAAGGAGCAATTTGTTTCCTATAAAATCTCATGACATGACACAAAGCGCTGGCTAGTCACCTACTGTTAATGCAGATATAGGATCTACTGCACACGATTGATAACACAATAAATGCATTTTAGAGACGACTCTGACATGTAAGCATAGGCAACCTGTTACACCTGCTTACACACTGTAGACAGTACCTGCTTTCAGTGCATTGAATGAAGATTATTACTTACTTTACGTGATTAAACGGAGCACAAAAGCAATATTTAGAGGGTACTCTCTTCTGTCATATATCTTATTGTCTGTGTACCATCAAAGTGCTGTTCCATATTACCAAAGGTTGGGGTGCAACCACATCTGCTTAGGCTACAACAACTGGCATGTGTCATGTTAGGGAGGACTGTGATCTCACTGATCCTCTAGCAAAACTATTGCTTGTCATCACTCTCAACACTGACCCTTACCTACTTTTAAAAACAACTCAATCGCAATGAATGACTGAATGAATGAAGTAGGTAGTACAGGAAGAAATACCGACACATCACAGCTGACAAGAAACACCACAGACACACACCTCAAGAACGCTGAAGAAGTCTGCAAAGCTCAGCAACAATTACTCTCAACTAGAGAAAACAGTTATGGGTTAAATACAAGTGCCATAGGGAGGCACAACATGTTGCTATATGGTGATGAATTAAAGTCCAAGCATACGGTGTAGTTCAGATTGTATTTTCAGTCAAGGCGGTCAATAGTCTTCCACTCGTGCTGCTACGGAGGATTTCCACTTTGATGGTATGGGAAGGTCCATTGTCTTGTTTAACACTTTTGCACACAGCGATGCCTCTCAATACCCTGTGAGAGGCTAAAGAATGGAACATTTATAGCCATGAATGAGTGAATACAGTGGCTTCAGAACCTTTAAACTCAGAACCTCTAAGCTAGGGGGGAAGTTATTACCTCCTATACTCCAATTTGTAACTCTGTATACACACACACACACACATCCAAACACAAGCACTGTCAAACACAACAACAGACAATATACACCTGAAACAAATCACACTACACCATTAGAGTAAATGCTTAAAAATGTAAAACAGTAATTTTGCAATAAACAAAAGTTTAAGAAAAATGTGCCCTCTGATATTGTGCATGGCATCCACTATTTGCCATGTCCACATCTTATTTCGTACTTATGGGTAACAGACGTAAACACGCTCCACATTCTCTGAATTTATAATAATATAGTTTGATACTTTGGATAAATCAAGAAAGATGGAAACACTACAGGCCAAACTGCTCTCTCATCCACGCTCCTGCCATCAACAAGAATACTGCAAATTCTCTGAATTTAGACAGCATCTCAGTGCATATCAGTTACATGTGCAAACCACTGACACACTAGTCACAAACACACACACACACACACACACACACACGCGCGCGCGCGCGCGCACACAGATACTTAGCATGTAGTTTTCATGTCGAAAACATCCATTTATACATTACATACGTGTTGATATAGAGCTATAAAATATATTTAGCCAAGCATGTCAGCCCACAAATAATGATGACTGAATGAAGAAAGAATGTCAAGTGAACGAAATACGACAGAATATTAGTCCTGCAGCAGTAAACAGTTTGATTATGACACTGAATCAAACATCAAATAAAGTACATGGATAATAAAAGCAACTATGACATTTAAACGTCAGGGGGAAAGGGGGAAAAATGTAAAATCTGCAGTGCATAGCATACTACATGAGCAAACTGAGAAAGCAGAACATTACCATGTACACCCACTGTATTATAGTCAAGATGAGGGATATGATCGAGATGTGATGGCAAATGTAGCAAATGCAAAGGTAACACCGGCTTAAGTGAACCCTTGGGAATGCAACATGCTACATGGCCACACAAACACGTCTTGATATTGCACAGGAAACAGGATTTGTGCGTATAGACATAATTAGTATAATTATATACTGTAGACACGAGCGCGTTTGCTGCCATAAATTAAAATATCAGAATGATTCATATTAAAATAGGTGTTAGGGAAGAAGCCACATCTCCGTCGCAACTTAAGGGTAAGAACACGCTTTTCTTTAGTTTAAGAAGTTCTTTGCTGTGAGGGGCGCTGGTCTATACCTAAATACTGACTCTTTTATACACATTTATCATAGATTTATACATATCTGGATATGCACTTTCCATGTTAAGAACGATCCTATCTTTCTGTTGAATCCCTGGGGAAGAAGCAATCCTCGCCGGGTGTCTCTGGGAGCTTTGGCTTACTGGTTATAGTTCTTGGTGCAATGGGAGGAGGGAGGTTGGGAAATACTAATGGGGCCGGAGACAACCAGTCAGGTTCTAAGCTAGACAAGGAGTGAGAAGTCTGGGAAACTACAGATTTGGAAGGGAAGACAGGGATCTGTGACGTTTTGGTCAGAGCTGGAAAATCCAAATCATCATCAAAAGTGACCCATTGCTGAGTTGGTTTCCCTCCTGGGGGAGGCAGCTGGCGTTGAGGTGCAGGGCCTGGTGGAGTGGATGAGGGCTGTGCCAGGGGCAAAGGAGGAGCAAAAGACCGGTCAGCAGTGAGGGGGAGCAGAGGTACGGGTGTATGAATGAGCGTGGAGGATGCTCCAAACAGGGACATGGATGCAGCTGCAGGGGGTGGGGCTGACATAGCTGGTAGGGCGGGGGTCGGGATGAGTGGCTGAGTAAAAGCTGACATGGTCTTGTAAAGATTTGCATTCGGGGCTGGACGCTGAATGCTGAAGTCCGGTGTCAGTGAGCGGCGCTGCAGATTCTGCTGTAGGACTGGGCCTGTAAAGGGATTGGTGCTGCTGGGTCGGGCAGGAAGCGGGTCAGTGAGGATTGGGCTGGGAGAGGCACGCAGTGTCTCCTGGGAACGACTGCGAGATGGGACCGTTGGGGGGGGTAGCAGGGAGGATGTGAACGGAGACGGGGTGGAGAGTGAGGAGGAAGAGGATGAATCAAACATCTGCAGGTCTGGCAGAGCAGAGGACTGTTGAGAGAAGGATGCAGGGAGAGTGCTGGAGGAAAATGTAGATGAAGGAATGGAGGGGGGAGTACGCAGAGAGGAGCCTCTGGTCAGAGACTGGGTGGTCTGCCAGCAGGATGAGGAAGAAGACAAGAAATCAGATGCAAGTGTGTCAAATGGATCGAGCCTCCATTGTGCTTCTGTTTGGATTCCATTCAGTCCATTCGTCTACAGGGGAACAAAGAAAGAAAGTAACATTAAGCTGTCAAAACAATCAACGAGTGATAATCTGAACCATGTAAAGCTGGTTTGTTTAGTTTATACCGAATTTAGCTTAATTTTAGTTAAAAGTCCAAAGTTATAGGACACCCTGTGGAGCTTTATTGTAAACAAAGTTATACTACATTAAGCTTTCAAGTACTGTGGCTTTCTCCTATGGTCCAAAAACATGCAGATAGGCTAAGTGAAGACTCATAGGTGTGATAGACTGGAAACATGTCCAAAGTGTACCCTGATTCACACGCACTATATTTGGTTTCCTTACATAAATTGAGAGGGTTACGTATTTAATGTAACAAAAACTTGAGCATTTACATTTACAAAGCTGATTTCTGACTACTTCAATCACACATCTATGTTTATGCGTGTGAGCGATGATCCTCACTGCCGACTGTTTCATATTGCAAATATAGGGCTTTCCTCTGGCAGGCGCTACAGAACATTCAGTGCGAAACATCGAAACACAGAAACTACTAAAAAACTACCACCACTGATGGTTCAAATGTGTAGTGTGCGCAAGCCATAAAACATGATGCTGATGAACCATCACGATCTGCACACGGTACTACGACTGATCCACTGGTGCCGCTAATGATCTCCACAGGGTACCTTTAACATAATCTATATAAAAAGTCACTACTCCTGACCACTGACATGTGCATTACAGCCCACACACAATCAACATCTCTAAGACAAACAAAAGAAAAGAATACAAATTAAACAAAACACCAAAACAAGTTATGAGGTCATTGCATAAGTGCTCACTTAAAGGCCTGGATTGCAGAGAGCAGATATGAAAGGACTAGTGAGGTAAGAATGGTCAATGACAATAACCACATTTTAAACTGTCTTTATGTCATCTGTGGACTGACAAGAAACAAATAATACTCTGTTGTGTGGTCCTAACACAAAATGATACTTGCAATGGACTAAAAATATTAAAATAAGTTAACATAACTGGGGAGAGGATCTAAATGGGAAAACATTTACAAAATGAGAAGGTTACAGGGCGTAATGTGTGAGAGGTGTAACATCAGAGCAGAGGACTGCTGTGCTATGAAGGATGAGACAAAGAGGTGGTTTAACATTAAGTACCTGTCACCCTGAGGGCTTCTCCAGCTTGTGAGAGAAAGACAAATGCATCAGAGAGAGATAAAAGCAGGAAGAACACAGACAACTAAGCTTATCTCAGATGAGATGAGGGCAGAAAGAGTAGTTTTCCTGTTGTCACAGTCCACTGCCATAACATTTAATAGCATTTAATATCTTGTCTATAATGATCTCATTATATGAAAGCACAAAAACACCCATGAACTCAATAAGTAGTGTTCTTTGTTCAGTTGCTGAAATGCTAATAATTTAAGAAAAAGGAGGTTGACACCAACCTGTGCAGCTGGGGCTGTCTCAGACTTGGCAGCATCAGGTGGCAGAGCATGAGAAGAGCGCGAGCGTGGAGGTGGTTTAGGAGAGGCTAGACCCTGTGGGGGCCCAGATGGGCTGGCAGTGATACCAGCGGACGGAGGAGCAGGAGCAGCAGCAGCAGCAGCTTGCTGGGGCAGGAGAGGAGCTGGAAGTGTGGGCTGCATTGGTGGTGGGAGTTGAGACTGAGTTGAAAGGGCAGTAGCTTGAGGCTGCACGGGGCCTGGAACCTGAGGTCTCACAGCAGGGGGTTCTGTAACAGGTGGAGGACCTATGGGAGAAGACAGAGTTGAAGCTTACATTCACTGAAATACATATAATAATAATATATGATAATATCCTTTGTTTAAAACTAATTTTTGTACCCTGGGGCAATTCAATAGATTTAGCCTGCGCAGTGGGAACAGGCTGCGGGGCTCCAGGGTGAGTGTCTGAAATGGGGCGAGGGGCTCCGGGATGTACTTCTGGGATAGGCCTGGGTGCTCCAGGATGAGACGGAGGAGGGGGGCGAGACTGAGGGGGCATACTGATCACGCCGGCCCGAGGAGGGATATTCTGGAGGATGAAGAGCGAGTATAAAATTAAGAAGTTGGATGCAACTTTGAACTTTTGTTAATGAATAATAACATATGTAACCTCACCGGCCTTGAAGCACCTCCAGGACCAGGAGCTCCTGCTGGTGCCTGACCTCGACCTGTTAAGACGACAACCAGTCACATCAGCAACACACATACACATTAAAAGAACCGCTTTTGTGTGGTTCTGTATTCATAATGTGCCCAGACAGACAAGCCACAACATTAATACCACCTGGTGATTGTAATATAACGACAAATAGCAGGAGCATTGAGAGAGCTGGGAGGGGATCAAAGTAATGCAAAACAATGACTTTTACAATTACTTTCTAAACAACACATGGCACCCTGAAAACCAATCCCAACCTATGACAGACCAAATTTCCTATGGCTGACTTCATTATAAACGATGACTCAGTCATTCCTGAGCTACGGGAGATCTGGAAGAGAGGCAGGCCTTGTTCTGTGAGCCAAATGCTTACCAAACAGCTTGCAAGCACACACCTCCTCTTTCACTATTCTCTTGCTGAGCTGCTCTCAGAGTCTGCAAATGTGTTCCCACGCCACTTCAATATCCGCTGCTGTGTAACACATCACTGCGCAGCCACCGAACGTAAGTCAACCCTGCTAACCACACACACCTTTGCTGTGACAGAGGGACTCAGCTAAACAAACACAGGGGCCATACAAATGGGTCAGGTGAAGACAGGCCAAGTCGCCGCTAGGCTACGCAACCAAACCCTGTCCTCCACCCTGAGACAGGCTTATTTTGTGTCAGGGCATTAACACATAACACAGGATTACCGTAGACAGAGAGATAATCTCACCCCATATCACTCCCTGCAAACACAAGGAAGCTCTGCACAAAAATCGGTTTTAAGGGCCAAACTATCAATCCGTTTTCTCTCGATACAACATTAGGTATCGAGGTTTGACTCAGGTTTTGAGGCACTCACCTGCAGCAGCATCTGGCCGAGGAAGAGCTGGGCTTTTTGGTCCTTTGCAGCACAAAGGAAACCACATTGTAATGTTAAAAAAAAGGTGGAGTGGAGTGCTTAGCACAGGATGGACATATTCCCATAGACACTTCACAGGAAGCACTGGCAGTATATGGGATCTTAATAATGCAGCAAAGCATCGAAGCCTGACATTCTGTGAGTTTTAATATCTACCTGCCCAACGATAATCTCATTACTAAATAGAGCATTACTGCAAATATCATTTTCTTTAACAGAGAACATGACATAAAAGAAAAAAAATAAAGTATTTGCAGTCTAGTCTAGTTAACAACAACACTTTCACACTACTCACAGAGAACACGGGCACCCAGAGGAGACATAGTTGTAAATGATGAGATAATGAGATGTTCTCTATTCGAACTTGGCTAAATCAAAATAACATGTTATGGGGAGCAAGTAGATGATGCACAAGCAGCACTGCAAGTGGTCAATTCCCATCCCTCAACTTTCCAATTATTAGTTAGATTTTCAATGGTTTGGTCAATATATGAACTGCAAAATTGCATCAGTGTGTGTGTTCAGTGAAATGCTAGAGAAGGTTCTTCTCATGTGGATGTTTCAGTGAATTAATGTTCATTAATCAAACATTTATTGTGAAGTAACTTTATTCCTTCTATCTGAACTGGTTTTGCAATGTGATGATTTGTGATTCATGTATACACTCCAGAAACATCTGTAGCTTTGCAAGTCAGTAAAAATGTCCTCCAATAAAGAATCGTTAGAATCACAGCGTGGTACACTGAACCCCCAGATGTTACTGAATCAGCAAACGTCTCTCTGCGTAGTGTCAAAAGAAAAATAGCAGCCACTATTTTAAATGTGTCAGCAATGTAAGCAAATACACACAGTGCAGCAGCAGACTATTTACCTCCAGAGTCCTTTCGAACTGGAAGGGGACTCATGCCCCCTTCAGGAAGGAGGCAAAACAGTGGGATAAAGGTGAAAATGTACATCTATCATAAAATAGCAAATATTTACAATTGCCTTGACTAACATTTTAGATTATGATCAGATTAGGTTATTTAAGCAATTGTGTTACAAGAAGGTTAACGATGAACCTTTACCTGAGGGTGGTGGTGGACGTTGAGGGGGCGCTGGTCTGGCTGGGGGAGCGTGGGGGCGAGGGGGAGGTGGGCGTTTGGGCTCCTGGACGTGAGATGTTGGCGCACCAGGCTGGAAGTCAACAGGAGGTCCTGGAATGACAAAAATATGTAACATAGGGGCAATTCTATACATGGAAAATGGGCCAGAGAAGGCAAGCATGACTTAAATACAAATTCCTAACTCATGTAAACAGGTTCTTTTCTTTGACCAATCACACTGGTCAATCACATATTGAGCCACATGCCCTGTTTTTGAAATAACACTGTGCAAATGGTGCCAGAGCGTCGGACACACACAGCTTTGTTCAGTGTTGACCAAAGAAAAGAGAAACACTAACTAATAACACTGACAACGTTGTAATACAGCACTAAAAAATATGTTTCAAAAGAAAACAAGCGATTTGCTGGAGACACGTTACACACTTTTTAAAACTAGACTTCAATTAAATCGTTACATTACATTACCTGGAATCTCTCTCCTCAATGCAGACGGACTTAAATCTGCTTTCATGCATTACAAACAGAACAAAATTACAGTTGACGCAGACACAGACTGGAACCTGAGAAGATGATCGAGCTCTACTGAAAGCAGCCTAGTTCTGGGTGTGTGTCTCTTGTTGCACATGCTGCATTTACCTTGGGATGGTCTGGAGGGTTGTTGTGTGCGACTAGGCCTGCTGAGGGCTGCAGGTTCTCCATGAGTGGGGGAAGGACAAGGACTACTGCGTGGTGAAGGGACAGGAGAGGATCCGGGGCCAGAGCCAGCTCCAGGCTGCAAGTGCTGGGGAAGGATCTCCTCTACTTCTTCATCCACATCACCTGACACAAGAGACAAGAGGGCATGAATTTAAATGCCCTAAAGTGGTAATCCACAAAAAAAGAAGACATAAATTGACATTTACAGCACAGGATAACGACTGGGATTGCATGGGGATTACTCCTCACCTTCCATGTCATATTCATCGTCTCCCATGTCTGTATCCTCTGCAAGCAAGGTGGAGCTAGCTGAGGTGGGGATGCTCCCACAGATTCTCTCCACGCTCATCTCGTCCTCCAGACTTTTAATCCAGCCTGGACTCTTCAGACCGATATTAATCACCTTACCTAGAACCTACAATATAGCCCAGACACACAAAGAAGAGGGAGGAAGAAATGACCATCAGTTATGTATTAGGGACACTGACAGTGTGTTTGAAGGTCAGCAATTTCATGTTCTACATGCTCAAATTTATGGCAGCATTATAAAATGTTGGAAGCATTTAGTTAATCAGTGCTGACTCACAGTGGAAGCACTAAGAGAGAGAGCAGCCAGGGCAGAGTAACCTTCCAGGAAGGTCACCCACATCTTCTCCTCCACAAACCTGCACAACCAAGGACGCTGTCAGTACCGTTTAAACAACTCTAGGTGACACATCTCCGTCTGTGATAGGATGTCAGACTCACCTGATGAGGATGACCTCTCCAAAGTTAGAAAACTTGTCCAGCAGCTCGTCTATGAGTGCATCGTCAAAATAGTCGTCAGGGCCGGAGGAGCAGAGTGACACCAGGATGGTTCCATCTGGAGGTCCCTGGAGGGCAATAACGTCTTTGTAGACCTGATGTCGGGCTTCTGGGTCAACCTCTAGGATGTCCACGTCAATAATTGACACCACAGGCCTAAAGAAGATGAGAAAGAAGATAAATGAGGAGTCAAAATTAAACACACAGTACAATACGGAATGTATACGAGTAGTCATTTTAATTAACAATTTTAGGACATTTGAGTACATTGATGCAAAAACAGATGCAACTATTAACGCGGCTGTGGTGAGAATCAACGTATCCTATTAGTTACCTGTGGTCTGAAGTCTTAAGCTCAGCCCTGCCATAGTATTTCAGAGTGCCAGGGCTCCAGTATTGGTCTGGATCATCCTCATGCTCTCCAGAAGTAGAGGCTGCCCCAACTACATTCATCTCCTCAGCTGCAGAACATGCAGAAATGTATCATTTATTTAAATGATGGAAGGACGAATAAGACTTGCAATACCCGTTTCTGCCGCTGAAGAAAAAGGTGAGGAGGAAGATTCTGCTTGGTACCTGCAGTGGCTCAGCCTCTCACCTGTTTTGGTAAAGTTCCACTTTCTCCTCTTCCAAAGTATACGGTCAGTCCAGGCTGGTGTGCGGCACTTCTCACTGGTGTCATAATCTTCAGAGAAGAGGTCATACTTATAGGTGGGAGCAAATTCTAACTTCCCTTCGATAAATCCTTTAAAGATCTGTGATAGACATTTAAAGAGACTATTAGGATCAGCAAAAGCCTAATGGATTTGTCAAGCTTTAGGTGCATGTCACGCAACCCTGTAAATTATTATTGATGATGTTATATTTGTGTTTTTCTTCAGGAAATGAGAATCTTATAAACTGGTGCTGGGAACATGAATGTGTGCTGCAGGACACACCAAACCAGCATTCTTCTGGTCCAACAACTGGTCCCCAGCTGTCAAGGCATCCAAGTTCTGCTGTTTGATGAGCTCTTTCACTTCCTCGTTGGGCAGGCTGATGCGATAGTTAAAGTCTCCACACCAGAACACGTAATCATGCGAGTACAGCAGGCGACCCTAAAGGACAAGGAAGAAGTGGTTTTGCATGCATGCAAGTTGTGCAACAGGTGTTTTGAACGTGATTTGTTAAAGTCAGTGTTACCATGGGGAAACTGAGCCTGCGTGTGATCTCACTGTAGTCGTCATTCCTCTCCTTGACCTGTGATTGGCCAGCAGCAAAGTGGGAGCAAACGAAGCAGATGCTGGTGGTGTGAAACAGCAGGCGGATAGCCACTCCTCCTTTATTGCCTGTGGCCCCGCCCATTCCAGTTTTTACCGTATCCACAGCTACATCCCTGGAAAAAGTATCAACATTATATCTGATACTACACCAGTGTTTTGCCGTATAATGTACGTACAATAGTTTAGAAAGTGTTACCTGATGAAGGGCGCATGCTGCGGGCGGATGAAAACAAACAGACACACTCCCACCAGCTGCTCTGATGCAAGCAGCACATACTTGTGGTCCCTTGAAATATTTTTTTGAAGCTCAGCTGCCCACAGTTTCTGGTTAGTGGTGCTGAACAGAGCATGAGAGAAAGATGTGTTATTCTGTTTTTGTACTACAACACAAGAACTGAAATGTGTTGGTGACCATTTTAAATTTATACAAGTAAAAGCATTCACATGCACATATATCATAGGGAGTTCACGCAAAGTGTGCGCTTACTTTTGTCTTTAGTAAACTTTTAAAGATCCAATTTTTTTTATAACATTATTTTTAAAAAGGAATACAACACCACTTGATTTCAGCTAAATAGTAAACTGTATAGAGCACAAAAAGCCTTCTGTTCTGGTTTCAATAGGCAAATTATCTTTGCTACTGTACTCTGAGTTATCTCACACTAAAATCTTACATACCTGGCGCTGACAATGTTGCCGGCATTCAATTCAACCATTTCCTGAAAACCGATTGCAAAGATGTCTATGGGGTTGGCTTTGCTGTCTGTAAAAAGAAAAACAGAACACAATGCCCAGTGGGAAATAATTTACTGATGTCTGATTACTAATAGTAGTAGTATTATTCATTCTTATTCTAATTTTATCAGTCCCTCCTGAACACCACGGGTTGTTTCACAATTTAGTTATAACCAGAACTAATTATTTCAGTGAACAGGTACTAAATTTTCACCTCTTATTTTTCACCAGGAGAAACTAATAAGCTTCTTTCCCCCCAATGTGTCAAACAGTTTGTTTAAACCAAGAAATAAAAGTTATTTATGTTACATGATTTACATTTTCTAATATGACATTTCCCAGCAGATAAACATCAACATACCCTGGAACTCGAGATGCCCTGCCTTCTTTGGAGCATCTAGCAGCCAGTCGTTGAGTGTCTGGTTGCGGAACGCAATGCTGCGAAACTGTTTACCCCCATTAACATTCCAAGTGCCGACAGACACGCGGATCTTCCTGGGCCGCGTGTATTTATGGTAGTTCTGACACATTCCGAGCAGTACTCTTGGGGAGGCTACAAAGAGGAGAGTAGGATGACAAGAGTAAAAATAATGAGTATTAATGAGCTGCGTGTGTGGCTATGTGAATGGAGACGTTCAGGGATAAAACAAACAAACAAAAAAGGCTCATCGGAACGAACAAAACCAATGAGGAAACGTTCAAATACAACAGGGGACGTGCACAACAATGTTTGATAACAGAGGGCGAGGGAGATGTAAAGCAGAAAGCCTGCTGAAATCCAGATAACATCCAAGTCAACCTCCGTAATGGACCTTTACAGTAACATGAAAAATAATGAGTAGCAAACACAAATGAAAGGAAAACTACAGTATGTGGCAGGGAATGAAAAGATCGATCCACCGGGGGCAAGCATCTGGAAGGTTACTATACCTGATTGTAAGACGGGCTCAGTGACTGAGATAAGAGCAGCAGGGAGAGAAGGGAGAGAAGGGTGCGTTAACCAGTGCGTTACAAGATAATGCTAGCAGTTAGTCAGCATTAATCTAACCGGGACACAGCTGACATATGAAGATTACACTTCCCACTTGATGCGGCACAGACAAACTGTTTTCTTTTGCGGAGTAGATTCTGACCAACAGATATGAGTAAAAAAAATTATTCAAACTCCTAATGGAGTAGAAAAAAACATTAGCAAAATAATAACTACAAAGTGTATAATACAAGTAATATAGGTATATCGTAATAAAAAAGGAATATTACATCAAATTATCCATATAGTAAAGAGTTACCATAAAGACTGGAAGTGGTGAGCAAGGCCCGAGCTTTGTCTGCCAAATCACTGTTCAGCGTGGAGCCCAGTCTCAGGATATCTATGGCCTCCTGCTTGGAACTGTCAAAAAAGTTGTTCTGGATGGTTCTTGTGACAGAACGAGCTCCATCCTTTAGCTTCCCCCCCTACAAGAAAGACAAACACACACAGACAGTCAATACAAGTGCATAAAGAAATCATAATAACCATTACACTTAAAAAAGTCTGTATGTCCCACTCCAGCAATAAAAGAGCGGAAAAAGGGGAACGTTTAAAAGAAATCAATGCAGATTTTTGAACTGACCGGGAAGAATCAAAACAGCTAAAGAATGTGCAACTTTGAAATATAACTCATTATCGAGTTGGAATTTGTTCCGATTCCCCCAGGTTAATCCAAACAGACAGAAGAATGTTTAGGAAGCAACAGAAAATGATACTATACTAAGAAAGGAACTGGCAAGGCAGCATTTATTTCTTACTCTTAATTAGATTTACAAAGTATTTAGCTTCTGATAGCTGCCGGCTCAAAACAGTATTTATCACAAAGATATCTTAAGAGGGAAAAAAATCAATCCCATCCTCTATCATGATAATCATTTAACCCAGAGTCATAGAATCAGATCCAGAAATAGACCCAGAGCTCATCAATATGAACTGACTTGATAACTTACCACATAGGTAGGTAGGTCCAGAGGACAGCAGAAAGAGACGGCACACGAGAGTTAAGAAACAGAAGCACTCAGTCGACACACAGAGCTGTTCATGCAGCACTCTGCAGTCACTACATGCACACTTTACAACTAAACATCCATATTTTTAATGGCCTTTTATGCTTTACCGTCAAAGTAAAGTAAAGTAATTAATTCTGTTCAGCAAACAGTTCATGACTTTATATATTAGGTTTTTATAAGAATGCTTGATATAGGATGAACTGGTCATTAGGTAAGACGAGTGTATATTGATATTTAATAAAAAGGTAATACAATAAAACAAAAATATAATATTCCCTTTTTAATAACTAAAATTAAATATCCAATTTGTGCAAACTTCATTTGTTTTCACAAATAAACTCCAGACATGTAGCACACAGCAACAACTGTATGAGACAGCCATGTTTTCACAAAGGGGAGAAACACCCCGGCGTAGAGTATTGTCATACAGTGGAAATCGCATTCAGGATAAAGTTCATGTAACCTCCACGGTATCTAACTTGAACATTTGTGCTCCAAGATCAAATAATGATTCAGTATTTAATTCATACTAAATGAGAACAAAACACAAAACATGTAACGTAACATATTTGTGTCAGTTCAGTGTAACTATTCACTGGTTCAGGTGCTCAGCCGGAGGATGCTGTTAGAAGAGGCAGAGCTAAACCACATGTCAACCTTTGAAACAGACTGTAGGTACTGACATAAGAATTTACTAAACCAAGGAGACCCTACATCAGATGCGGTAACTTGTGTATCTGTGTTTTTTTAGTAGGACCATATTGTGTACCTTGGCCTTCCCATCCAGGGCACCGGTGCCTGCGTAGATCTTACTGATAGAGTCTCCGTTGGCAGACCACATGGTCCTAAAAACCTCTTGGAACCTGGCCACCAGCTGGGGTTTCTCTGTGAGACTCATTATCTCCAGCTGCTTTGGCAGCATCTGGAGTGGTGACAAAGTAGAGAGTCAGAGTGTGACCATCATCAAGTCAAAGTATAGAACAAAATGCAAACGGTCAGACTCCTACCTCAAGGGCAAAGAAAGCCTGTACACTGTTGGTTCTGTCCAGACAGTCCAGGCAGTTGGCCCTGATTGTCCCGCCCTGAGTCCTAAGAAGAATTGTTAAAATGTAATAACACTGTAGAAACAGAAATTGCATTTAGAACTAGTTTATACAGGTTTGTATTTTTTCTTACTTTGTGATGCCCATCTCTCCTGAGTAGTAGAAGAACCCACAGTCTTCGATGAATTTGTCGAGCTGAGGTTTGAGGTGACTGGCAAGTTTGTCTGCCTTGCCTCCCTTCACATTTTGATGGTAGTCAAAGTTCACCATTTTCACTGCTGCTGAATGCTCCGATGCCTTCAGGTGACTCTGAGAGTAAAGGAGAAAGGAAGTGGACTCATTTTCATAAAAATGGAAACACTATGCAAAAACGTGCATGTAAGGTGTGGTGCCTGTACCAAAAACTAGTAATTACTTAATTTAGGAACTACCTGTACAATTATTTCTTATGCATTACAATGTGGTTTTAATCTCAAATAAGGGTTTCTTCTGATATTCTGTGATGGCTACAATATCATAAAATATTTTTCTGTCATTAGGAAAAGATGACAAGAATCTTAAGTACAGTTTGTGGGAGGGGCATTTTCAGTTAGTAAGTAAAACATGAAAACATTGTCTGGAAAATGCAGTAGAAGAAGACAGAGTCAGTCTTGGGCTGCAGTACCCACCCACTCAAAAAAATGCTCACTGTCTGTAGTGTGTGGGTTTACAGAGAAAATAAGAAGCCCATCTGTTTCGCCAAATATTACCAGTCTTTCTTACTCTTAATATTTCTGTGCATGTCAGTGTTAGGCACCTGGAATGCTTTGCTGAGCATGTGTTCTCCTTCCTTACTCCCAAGCAGGTTGACAATCACTTGTTTTCCATATAATCTTCGCAGTGCAGTGAAGTGTCTGCAAAACACATGCACTTACAGAATAAGCACTTCATAAATGTATTATGATTTTAATATTCTATAGCAGTATTTACTAATGTTACAATCAAATCCAAATCTGCAAAAACAAACATCCGATACATTGTGCACGCAAGTTTTTAGATTCATGCAAACTGAGATGTATTCACAGAGGTCATTTCTGTGTATGTCAATCAATCAACCAATCAATTTTTTTTATAAAGCACTTTAAAAACAACAGTCCACCAAAGTGCTGCATATAGTTTAAATATGTTCAGCACATATCCCTTCACATAGTTTATGTGAAGGGATATGGAAATTGAAAATAGCAAAAATAATAAAAAAAAATCTAATGCCGCTTTAACAGACTGGGTTTAAATTAGAATTAGGTCGGATGCCATGTGTTTATAAAAAAATATATATATTCTTGTTTGCCCTGTACTATCTAAGAAATGTCAACAGAGAAATACTTGACCGTTACTGCAGAAAAACTGGCTGAATCGTACAATCGATGAATCAATGTTTAAGGTAAAGATAGTCTGATTTAGGGTTGGTTCATGTTTAACATGCCAGAACATGGCAACACATTTGCACTTGAGAACAAAACCCTTCCACTTAGGACAGACTTCAATTAACACTATTTCCTTCAAGAGTTTGGAGAGCTTTTGTGTTGTAGCTTAGACAGTAATTGCAGGACACACAGAATTGTGGTGTCGCCTCTGTTGGTGGGAGGAGTGGTAATCTGTGGACAGTCAGATAAAGCAGCTGGAAGCTGCCACACACATGCACAGACTTGTGTAGCCACATTACCTTTCAAATGCTGGTGCATTTGCCTCGAATCCCCTTGAGAGTTTGACACGATGAGAGCCAACCTGCAGGGCAGAGACAACCAGAAAAGACAGAGAAGAACAAAACTCTTTGGTAAATATCAGAAAAGAAAATGTGCTCTCAGACACAACTTGCAGATGAACATAAACCCTGGTGACAAAGAACACAATTGGAATACAATTTTCAGGCAGTGGAAAATATTAACAGTGTGCAAAACAGTAGAGGATAGGACAGCAAGACAGGCAGGTAACAGCGTAGGTAGATTTGTTCATACTGAAGAGCAGAGAAATCGTATAGTTCGTTTTCTACTCTATCTTCTGGGATTTTTGAATAGAATACAGTGCTGTAAAAAGTATGTGACCCCTTTCTGAATACATTTTTGCATCTTGTCACTGATCAAACTCATTACAACAAATACCCTTGCTAAATCATGAATAAACTGTGATTAACCACATTTATTGGAAAGCTGACTGACCCCAGCAGATATGATACCTGTCAGGTTGAATCTGGACATCTCTTAAATAGAAGCTGCCTGACAAAGTGAAGCCCGCTAAGAGATGTCAACAACAGAGAAAAGTGAATGACGTGTATATTTCGTGGAAAGTGTTAATATGCCATTTTTAAGGCTTTGGGACACAATAATGACTGAATGAATTCTGCCAAAAAGATCCTGAAGAAGAATGTCTTTGTGAATGACTTTGTGACAACAATTCGTCAATTGTGGGGTAATGTTAACTAGACCACTTTGTTTAAAAACCTTACAATGTTGCCGAATAAAAAACAATTCTGCCAAAATTGTTGTTGTTAATCACAGTTCATTCATAATTTAGCAAGGGGGGGCGATAGGGCCAGGCAGGTTGGAACAGTTTATCTTCGCTTTAATGCAACCACTTAAAAAGTGCATTTTGTGTTTACCTTGGCTTATCTTTTTCACAGCACCGTATCCAGTGTTTAACCACTTTATCTCATTTGTGCTTATATGCCCTCTCTTCTTTGAGTGTAATGCTGCTGACTGGATCACCAGAAAAAAAACCAGGAGCCTTACGGAGTAAAAGCACAGAAGTACAGGCAGGCATGACAACACATGACAACATCTCGACAGGCTTAGCAGGACACTAACCCAGTGGCTGTTACATAGACAGCATCTAATTTTTCTATGGGAATATTACTGAGATTTCCTGCACTTTGTTTTGTGGGACTTCTCCTTCCTTAAAACTCCAGTGATCATCTTTGCACAGTCTACTAATCTTCTCCTTTGTTGAAATGTTTGTATGTGCCCATTAGGGCTAGGCCCTTGTTTGGCAGGGCTAGACATTTCGCCTGCTACTGCCATTTTGTCACATGTTTCTCTCTCTACTGTCCAGGTCTATGCAATGCATATTTAATAACGTCCGGAGATGGCATCTCAAAGGACTCAGATTACAGCTCTACACTTCTGAGCAAGATCATCTCTAACTCCACACGGGACATTAGCTTAACACTTTATAACTTGTTCTTACTACAGCTGTTTGAGCATTAATAATAAGAAAATTAAATAAATGAATGAATGATGACTCGTTTGAATACAGTCATTCAAAGGCATTTTTGGAATATAGGCCTTGCTAAGGATTAATTAGTATTTAAGGGAGCATCCCTCATCTAACAACAACCATAAAAAACTTAACTATGTCATTAATAAGGACTAACAACTAACTAAGCGTGGGGTCAAACCCTACCACTTTGTTGACTGACATCTTTCCTAGTAACATTTTACAATACTGCAGTACACTTACAATTCAGAATAGGAGGAAACTCCTATTAATAATTATATTGGGATCTATAGATACTCATCAATAACTCTTCATCCTGCTCAGGGAATGAATCAGAGGGTATAGGGAGGGGAAAGTAACCATACTAGCAACAACTGATGAAGAGGTCTAAGAGGTAAACAGTTCTTTAAAAGCAGGAGGACTACTAGTTTTGTCTGAAAACAACCCCGAGCCAGCTACCCTGTGTGTCGACCAAACCAGAGACCTTGTATACTGAATAGGTGACTAATATGGTCATCCCTTTGCCATCTAAAAGATTAAACAGCTCAGTCTTCCATATTATCAACTAACACCTATCCAGTTGCCTGGGGAATATCAGTAACCTATGTGTAGGAAAGTGGTTGGGGATGTTTTCAAACCAGGCTCTCACCTGAGCAAAGATGTCTGGGAGCTGAGAAAAACAGAAAAATGCCCTTTACCAACCACTAAATCTATCAAAAACCTCCCCCATGTTTGATCTAGTCCACCAGTCTGTGCAGCGTCAGGACAAGGCCTGGAGAATCCAGGGATGTTTTTACTAGTGAGCCGTAAATAGGTGATGATGGCTCTTCTTTAAATCTCCTAAATGGAATTTCCCTTACAGGTACTGTTTTAGATAAAAATCCATGTTTTCCTTGTTTTTTTTAACCTGGTCCTATGGCACTGCACAGAGAAACCCCCATCTGCAGCTTAAAAGCGCCACCACCAAAAAAATAAAATTAAAATACACAAGTTATACCAGGTGGGGGTTCTCATCCAGTCCATTAGGGTGCCAATTCCCATGCAGGTGCAACAAAACACCCTTAATGGACTTTTTCTGAACACAGCATAGACAAAATATGTTAAAACTATAAAAACATATCATGTGTAATAGCAAGGAGACATTTTCTTCCTTACTGTCTTACCAGATACCAATGCATATTTAAATAGGTGTTTTTTTCTTGTTTTCAGAACCTCCATACATGTAAATGTCATTAGAGTTTAAATGCATTTATATATCATATATTAGGAAGTGTTTCCGTTACCTGGATTCCTGGTTGTTCCCAGAAAAGAGGAATGGACCCACGGATTTGTATGAAGGACGAGACTTTGTCATCCAGGAAAATAACCTGTTCCAAACAAGAAGGAAGTGTAACGTAAAAAAAAGGAAGGAAAAACAACCCAAAGCAAAACAATGACTATGTAAGTCAGAGCGAGAAATTACATCATCGCGTTTGTGGTCAGCGTAAGGGAGTGGCCGATGTAACCAGAAATCCTGAAAGTACAACTTATTAAACTACTGCAACGTCTAAAGTCTATTTCCTGCTTGTTTTTCCATCCTGGAAGTTTAGAAAAGAGAAAATACCAAGCAAGTCATCTTCACAAAGATGTGCTGACAAGTAGGCTCATATATTTAAATATGTGATTTGAGACAATATGCTGATTCAGCAAGAAATAGTAACTGGGCTCATTTGAGGAACTGAAATAAACTGCTACAGAGAAAATTGCTTCATTCTGGAGCCTCGCCAATAAATCAGTGATCTACACAATTAGAATTACAATCCTGCTGGTTTTCCACTACGTTCTATTAATGCATACAACTGTTTCATTCTAAAAAAGACAGAACAAAATGTTTTAGCAATACTGTTTCACTAAGAATCAGTCAATGTATAACCACCAGCTGTTACTTATTCACCTGTTCAGTCTCCACAAAGTTGGCCACTTGTCCGTCATCATTTGTTCCTCGGACATTGAATCTAGTGCCCGCCCGCTCTGAACTGAGGCGAGAGAAGATGCAGGCCTTGGCTTGTTTGTGACCCGCATAGATCGTTCTGATCTCCACACCGCCGCACATCAGCCTCAACAGCCAGTCGTCACAGTTAACGCCATAATGTTTCAGATGCAGGTGCAGAGATTGGTTCCTAAAGACAAAGCCATGAAGTAAGATCTGGATTCATATATTATATAATAATGACTGTATCTTACTTTAATATCAACATCTATGCCATGAACTCAAAATCGCTCGCCCTAGCACAAACTACTATTCACACACTAAAATTAGAAAACAAACTAGAGTCCTGTAAAAAGAGGAATAAAATCTGGCTTTATTTAGCTGATAACAAGCGCCAAAACCAATCCTTTGGATCGGCCTGGAGCCTCTCTTGTAAATACACCAACAAATTCAGTGTGACAGTTAATTTCACAGCATGTCACACAGCCCCCATGCACACATTCAGAAGAAACTGCACCACAAATGGAAGACTTAACACGTTTGGTTCATGTCTACAACTTTAGAAATTTTAAACAACCCATGAATGCTTACTATTCTCCATGTAACACTAATATTAACGGTTTCATGCTCTTACCAAAAGAAGCGGTTATCAGTAGTGTCTTGTAGAATTCTGCGGTGTGCATTGAGACTCAAGTCCATGCTGACTCCCGTGGAAGACCAGGCAAAGTAGAAGTGTCCTGAGTTGAGGACCTTTCGCACCTCAGAAATTCTGTCCTCGTCTAAAGGATCATTCTTCAGAGATATAAAGTCTGTTTGTGTCACCCTGAAAACCTCAGAATCCTGCACTTTCCCCACAGAGCTGCATCCTGTCACAACTACCAAACTGTGGAGCATGAACTCACCTGTAGGAGTTGAAAGATGATAGAAATAAGCATTTGACACATATATACAGATAAAAAAAAACAATTAACATAAAGAAATTAGACAGAAAATATTAAAATACTTTGATAACAATCCAATCAATATCACCAGCCAGTAAAATTGTACCATCTAAAAAACCTTAGAGCTTTTCTCATTTCCATTTTTTGTTTATTCTTATAACAAGAGTGTTCTAGGTCATTTGGAAGACAGGAGAAATCTGCTTAAAAGTTAACAGCAACAGAGATCTAGTCACAGATATACCGGGTTTTAAAGCTGAACAAAACTCTAGAATTTTCTGTTTGTGTTTATGTAGATTACCCAGGTTTAGGCGGAGGACACCCAGGATCCCATAGGCATCAACAATCTTGCTGTATGTGCTTTTAATTGCGTCCTTCTCAGCTGCCGCTAGTAGAGAAACAAAATCAACACAATCTAAATAAATAGCTGTAGCATATAACCATGTTCCTCACTTGGTTGTTAAGGATATGTCTTCTTTTTAACATCCTTATTTGGGGTAAAGGTTTACACAGTATTTAAGCCATATATCATTATAATGCAGTCAAACAAGATGCCTTACACAGAACAGCAACAGCGCCCGACTCAAACATGAGGCATTCCTCCCTAGTCCTAGTTTCCACGATGACACTGTAGGGAGGGGGGTCCAGCTTATGATAAATGCGATATCCCTTGCTGAAGGCCATTGTTGATCCCAGAAGAAAAGATGATGTTTATCACCTGGAAACCAAAAACAATGAATGCCAGAAGAACTAAACAAAAGATATTACAATCAGACACATTATCTAAATATTGATGCTTACTTGTAAGATGCTTTATTATTAATAGTATATGACCCAAGATCTAACATTATAGTGTGTTTCTTAAAGAATATCTGGTTCAAAAATAAGAGTTCAGTGTATTAATTGTCTATGCAAATGCAAAACAAAGAATAAGAATAACCGCGGAATAATTAAACAGTACTATAACTACGAATAAAACAATATTTCAGTCAAGTTTCTGAACGAATCCTTTGCTAGACGGGAAAAAAATATTGCCATCTCATCAAGCAATAAACTGCAGACAGACGATGAAACACAGCGTTATGTCGGATTTACGGATACAGCTCAGGTTAATATAAATATATGAGAAAAACTAATATTTTAAACTGAAGATGAAAAGAGTGAGCACTGTGAGCACGACGCGTTAGTTGGGCCGAGGGACTGTAATATCGTCCATCCTAAAATCAGTCTGTCACGACTTTATAATGCAACTGCAGCAGCCGAAGCTAGCGCTAACATTAAGCCCGCAAGCTAGTTAGCTTTTAACGTAAATATCGTGTGGTGGGTAACCGACGCAGAAAAAATGCGAGACAAGATGCTATAATGAAAACAAAATGCTGTCTTTAATCTATCTAACGCCACCTGACAACGTTAGCTATACTTAACGAGATTAATCACAGGACAGGACAGCTATGATTCGCTAGCTTAGGATATTTTGATGGTGAAAATACCTGCACGTCCGGATATTAACATGTAATTTTAAACAGCTACATTTAAGCCATTCGGACATGTAAAAATACATATTCGTGTGCATACATTTGGACTACAGTTAAATCCATAAACTGTAGGTCTGATTTAAATGATATAATCGAAGAATTGTAAATTTCGTCATACCGTCTCCCCCTGCCGGGTTGTTACTCCGCTGTCACAACACACTCCTTCCCGGTGTCTCCTAGCAAAATGGTACATTCCGAGACAAACCACGCCCACTTCTCCTCACGCTACCGTAATACCTGGTATAATCAGAGGGCGCGCTTAAACAAATGCGCAAGCGAATTACTGAAAGCACCAAAACGAACATGCTGCAACCTAAATCAAATTAAAAATGCTTTTATACGTTTCACCTAAACTCAATATGAATAACAGACTAATAACAGAGCGGTTAAAAATGTTTGAGTGTAGTTATTGATGACTGACAGGTACCTCGTTCAAGTAAACGCATACGTTGAGATTTATCCGTACGTATATGGTGCGGGGCGGGACTTCGGCGTTTCCGGACTGGGCTGGACACTTGTGTACAAAAGCTGAGCACAAGCCCAGGTCGTAAACATATGGTTTACTGGCGATGATTTGGCCCTTAAAACATGACCTGAGCAACTATCCTAAAGGTAAGGACGGGAAAATAAACTGTTTATTGGGTGTTATCTAAATATCGACCACCTCATCAGGCAAGAATACTGCACTCACATGAACGAACCACAGCTGACAGATAAAGTCGGATCGATGCTGTTTGGGATCCTTTAGGGCAAAAACAAAACAAACATCATGTGTACTTCAGACCCTGTCTTACAACTTGAATTAATTCTGTGCTATTTAAAGAGGAGCACCATAGATGTGTTTACCTTGCTCGTTGTACCTGAATGCTGAAGGTAACGTGGATGTTTTGAATGTACTAGCACTAAAAAGTTGTCTTTAATCCTTACATGTGAGAAGGTAGTTAACTTTAAATTGGATTTTAAATAGCAATTTCTTATTAGTACATTTCTATATGTCTTAATGATCAAGCTCAGACATGTGGAGTTGTTTTTACCCTCTAAAGTATTCATTATTATTATTATTATGTGTCATTGTCTTCTTCTCCTCAGGGAATCCTGCAGCCCATAAAAATGAAGGGTCTTTATTTCGTTGAGCCTGTGGTGGCTCTATATGCTTTCTCTAGTTTTCTCATCTACCCCCTGGTGCAGCAGTACGTGTACCGGAGGCTCTGGCAGGAGCTGACAAACACCACCTATCCAATCTCTGACAACACGTCCAGATGTGCGACGAACGGCAGCAGCAACCAGTCAGGTTATCATGAGGTCAGTCATTGGTTAATAACCGTGGTAATAATTTGATGTCAAAGAGTGTGAATTTATGCAATGCAAGGCCAGAGTAGTATTCTTAGTTATTTCTTTCTGTCGAAAATATGCTAAGAATTATTTTACTGACGATATATAGTTTTTCAGTATCCCTGTGTGACAAGAACTGATATTCTTTTTACTATTATTTGAGAGTTTCACATTTTATTTTAGAACAAGTTTGAAACAGATGAACCCTTAAACAGTGTCCTGGCTAACGACCCCTTTTACAAAACCAATCAGATAAATATCAACAATCATTATGTGAAAAGCAGGTGAGTCTAAAGTTAAAATCATATGCTGACTGACATGTTGTGGTAGCAACATGTTTGCTAAGTGATGGTTATTAAATTAAATCACACAAGTCCCACACGTATTTATAGAAGGAAAATGAAACACAATAGAGAAGTGAGAACAAATACACGGATCTGGGAAGTGCCACCTCTGCACCTGTTCCTTAGAAAACCTCCATATTATATTTCAAGTTCTTTTACTCTGCATTGGTCTCATGACATATTTTCAAGGTCTCTGTTAAACGTGTGTCATTTGTAGGTTACTTTTATATTTGAGATGTTTGAGTTACAATTGAACCCAGACAGTTTATTGCTTTTACTCTTACACATCACCAAACCTGTTTTTTTTTTAATAATACTCTTCTATGTTGTCTTTTCAGATGGTACAGCGGCAGGCATCTCTCTTCTCCCTCTACACAGACCTCTTCTCCACAATCCCCTCTTTGTTTGTCACTCTCATGCTTGTGGCCTATAGTGACCGCGGAGGACGCAAAATCGCCATCATCATGCCGCTGATCGGCACCTTGATCTACACTTTGGCCTTCCTGACTGTGTCCTACTTTGAGCTCAGCGTTTACCTACTCATCGGCTCTTCCCTTCTCAGTTCTCTGTTTGGTGGCTTGGGCACATTTCTTGGGGGCTGTTTTGCCTACATAGCAGACCTGTGTGAGGATGGTCATCAGAAGACTCTGCGCATGGCTGGACTGGACATGATGATTGGTCTATTGGCTGGAGTGGCTTCAATATCAACAGGCTACTTCCTGAGAGCTGCAGGCTTCAACTGGCCTTTCCTAACCTCTGCACTGTGTCTATGTTTGGTTCTATTTTATGCCGTTTTCATCCTTGAAGAGACTGTGAGGAAGGCTCCCACTGACGCCATTAGTCTAGACGGGTCAAGTCAGAGTTCAGCCCTGAAGCAGATGATATATGGGGTCTACCGAATGTTTGTAGGGGCCAGCTGCAGGTGTAAAACAGTTTTGTGCCTTCTGATGCTGATCTTCGCCAGCTTCTCCTTTGCCTATGTGGGTCCAATCACCATGATGACACTATATGAGCTGAATGAACCGCTGTGCTGGACGGAGATTTTGATTGGCTACGGCTCAGCACTATCCACCACCGTGTTCCTGGTCAGCTTTGTGGGAGTGTCCGTGTTCACATACTGCAGTGTACCACAGCTGGTCATTGTCATGATAGGGATCCTATCTGTCGCATCGGGCACGGTCATGGTGGCGTTTGCTAAGACCACGTTATTGATGTTTGTAGGTGAGGGGAAAAAAGTCTACCGCAATGCTTATGTCAATATAATAAAATCATGTTAAATGTTTTCTTAGTAGTTTTTTAAAATGTCACGTATAAACATTACAGGCCAGTTGGTCAGGTCACTGATTGACAGACTGCACCTTCACTGACATGATACAGTGTGCTGTGTAATTCATTGGGCTGTTCTGTTGTAAATTGTAATCAGTTTACAATGGAACAGCCCAATAAATGAGACTGTAAATTGATTATCACTTTGTTTAATTAAAACAAATTGCAGTCTGTATCTAAACAGGAGGGCTTATAAATCAAACATAACCTCGAACAACTCTTATTAGTTTATGTTACGTATGTGTCTTACAATTAATTTTGGTTGCAGTTTGCTTAGTGTCTGTACGGTGGTGGAACATTTAATGTTGACAGTCTGCTGTCATCTGTTTGCAACAGTGAGGGTGCCAATGCTTCTGTCTATCATGCCTTTTCCCGTGCTTCGCTCCATGATGTCAAAGATCATCTCAAAGTCCGAGCAGGGTGAGTGAGTAGGACTTTCTGTACGCCACTCTACTGTGTCCGTGTGTATAGTCAGAGTCTGTTGGAGAGCTCTCGTAACTTTATGATGCACTGTTCCAAGCAGTGTACCGTGACAAAGTTTCTGTTCCTTAGAGTAAATGGAAGACTTGGAACTAAAGTGATTTTGAACATTGCACTTTATTCTCTGTTTGCAGGAGCCTTGTTTGCCTGTCTTTCCTTTCTGGACAGTTTAACCAGCAACGTGTCGACTGCTGTCTTCAGTAGTATCTATGCTTCTACCGTAGCATGGTACCCTGGCTTCATCTTCCTCTTGTCTGCTGGACTTTGTGTCATCCCTTTGTTTGTTCTAGGGTAAGTTCCTTTTCTGATGAGTCACTGATCATTGAAAAAGAAATGTGTTGCTTAATTTAAGTACAAAAAAACAAAATCTCTCACTTCCTTATTCCTGCAGTCATTGCAGCTTCTCTCACCAAACAGTCCTCACATGGTTTTTAAATCTCGGACATGTACTGCACTTTTTTTAATACTACTCCATCAACACAGATTCTCTGCCATATAGAAATGATTGAAAGGGCCAGAAAAGGCTACTTAGCTGTAATAAAATTTGTACTTAGATTTGTCCAGTTACACTGACTTGACAACGGAGTGCTGCTGCTGAGTCTATCCAGGACGTGTAGCGTGGAACATAAAACTCCTTGAGGGAGTCTGTTTCTGTCACATGAACCACTTCTTCTCTTACACAGCAGGATAACAGAAAACACTGGTTCAGCAATCTCCTCATTTTTACTTGACTTTTTTAGTACGTCATGTATAATAGTGTTGATCCGGGCTAATAGAACACTAAGTTTTATTAGTTTAATAAGGTCATTTTATGTACAGTAATCAATTTGAATGATTGATTTCACAGAATTAAAATTTGTATTATTATAACTTACACGTGAGCATAAAAACTAAAAGCAGGACACTTCCTGTTTGCATGTTCTATCTTCTCTTGTAGCATAATAAGCTTTATTGAATTGTACTAGTGAGAATATGTGTCTCTTACTCAGGCAAGCTGATGCAGGTCCGTGAAGAAGCTGTGTTGAAACTGCTGATACGAGTACTGTGATGTTTGTTTTGTTTCAGGATTGTTGGTCTGATAGGCGTGGATGTTGCCAAAGAGGATAAAAAACCAGGAGAAGGTTTTGTAGAAGATCAGAACGACAACAGTGCCGTCCCCTGCTGAGCCGCACGCACTGTTGAAATCTCACCAGCAGTTTGTGCATCTTTTTCTTCGGTCTCTAAGACACTTTCTTAACATATCCCAGTAACTCAACAATTCTATAAGATAATAATGCAGGTTCTGATAGATATTTTTTTTACAATAACTTTACATCAAGTCAAATCTAAATTAATAACACCCCAAGATAGTGACGTAAATAGGAACGTATCTAAGCATATAATCTAACATTCTGTTCCAGTATGTTATTTATACCTCAGATGACTTGAATATTGTGTTACATATATGTTCAGAAGGGTTTAATGTGTTTTGGTATAGTCTTGCAGTGTGGTATGATTTACAATAAAGAAATGATGTAGTTTACCAGTTCTGTGAACTGATTCAGATCTGTGTTACCTTTTATGTTGTTCCCTTGTTTCTGTTCTTCTTTATGTCTTTACAAGGAGAGATACCGGAATCAGCTTCACATAATGTATTAAATATGCAACGTAGCACAAATCTCATATACTTTGTGAAGTAGCTTATAGCAAAAAAACAAACAAACAAAAGACACCGTAGCATACATATAAGCTATATCAAATGTCAAACTAATTAAAATCATAAAGCAAATACCCCAAAATGAGGAAAAGTGTTTTAAAAGAAACCAGTTACTCTAGACAGATAAACGTCTTTGGTTTGTGTGGACCACTTGCTTTTGAAGGGGTGTTAAATATGACCTTTATTTATTTATACAGAGTCGGTGTAACCATTCCAAATCTGTTTTGTGAGCCAATTCCAAACGTATGCAGTGAAATCGGTAGTTCTTGGATGTAGTTGGGGTTTTTGTTGTTGTCACATGTCACTGACTGGGAAATATTGCTCCAGGTCATACCCTGTTTGTTTTACTAACGCCATCAAATAAAGGAAAAAATGCCCTAAAAAAACTTTCCTGTGCAAATAATTAATAAAATATTTTTTATTGTTTGTTTCTTGTCTGCATCTTCTTGTAAAATTAAATAATAAATTAAGTTTGCTTCTCATTTTACTTGAACAAGTTTGCGTGGACCAGTCATGTTGTATCACAGGATTTATCCCTTGGACTAATCGTGCACGCTTTGTGCAGGGAGACCTTTATCTTTATGGAAAGCCTTCTCACTAATTTAATGTCCAGCCTGTAAAAATATACAGACTTTGTTATCATGTCAAATGTCGGGTTTGGAATTTAACAAAAAAATACTGCTGGGGAATAAAAATATACAAATAACATCTTGTTAACTGTTAAGGTTCTACATGAATTTTAAAAACTTGTAAACCATCCAAAAGTATATAAAGACAACAAGCCAGGCTTAAAGGATCCAGGGTCACATAAAGTTCACGGTTAGTTTTCTCCGCCTGGTTCTACACCTCTGCAACATCTCTGATTTGTTCTAGTCTAGTTTTTCTAGACTCGTCTTGAAGTTCATCGTGTTTTTTTCTTTTGCGAGCTATGTTTTGTGTTTCAATAATAGATCATATCCTCTAACTCTACTTGCTAAAACATTTTTTTTTACACTTTATTTTTTTTCCAGCAAGATCTTCGTCTGTGGGTAAGAAGTATGAAACATACTTTCAAGTAGTAGTGGAAGTGAAAGATATGTTTCAGATAAGATAAGATAATCCTTTATTAGTGGGAACTTTCAGTTTTGGCGGCAGAAAGTGGACAGTACAAGATAAGAAGCAGCAAAAAGTTTAACAAAAATAAATAGAATAAAACAATTTAAATAAAAAATAATTACATTTCAGTACAGTACAGCAGCTTTGCAAAACATTTAGCACCAATTAAACCTTTTTCTTAGATTGTTAGGTAATGACCGTCTTTTGCTTGGTTGCAGCATAAATCCATATTCTGGGTCGCATTATAGGTGTGTTCATCAAAAATAAAATCATTGAAAATGTGAAGCTGTCTTTTCTGTATTGACCACCAGGTGTCACTGTTGGTCCGTGTGAACAGGCTCACTAGCGTGCTGTATACCTGCACTATCATCAGTCAGTAATGTGGAGTCTAGATTCCAGACTATGTTTATCAGATGTCACTTGTGTGATTTCAACTGTTTCGTCTTTTATTCTGCCTCGTGAAGTGTTAATCTTTGCTTCCCTGCTCAGTAAATTCTGTTTAATTCTGTTAGAAAGATAATATTGAGAAATCATTATTCAATCGCTTCGATCAACTTCCATTACACAGTCTGATGACTTTTGATATCAAAGACTCAAATGCAATTAGTGTAATTAATATCCTGGGAATAATACTGGTGAGTAATTCATGTTTGGTAAATTGAAACTAATAACATACATGCCTCCAACCCTTTTCCTCATTCCTGTCACATTCAGTTATTTGATTAGATTTTCCTATAAAGACTTTTCCAACCTTCCCACCTCTTGTCTTTGTCTCGTGCATAGAGGCGTTGTTATTGTAGGCACACACATGCGTGCGGAGTTATTTTTCTAAGAACGTCTCTTTCCAAGTGCAAGTCACGGAGAGTTTGTACGCAAATGACGTGTCTTACGGATGATGAATGAATATTTGAATTCCTGGCGGGATCCAGTCTAAAAAGGTGAATGAGATGGTGGTGGTGCAAAAGTACAGTTCTTTCATTTAGACCTACTGTATGTATGATGCGTCACGCGGTGTTATCAGATAAGCTCTAAATCAGCTGATGGGAAGGACTGTAAATTAATTCTACCTGTTAAATCTTGAGGAAAATGTAGCACTTTTTTCACTTAGGAGAAGTAAAATCTTTGTTGCTTTTGAACATTGTTGAAGTAGAAACAAGCCAAAGAGAGTGTCTGCAATTTCCTTTTCTCCCCTTTTTAAAATTTATACATGGCACGTTAGTTTGCGTTGGCCTCATTCGTGGAAACTCTAATGACGTCTGATCATAAGGTTCACTTATTTGATTTCCACCCTCAGCTCTTGAGAGACGTGACTGGAGCCTGATTGTAAGGTGATGCTGACGCCGAGTTAGAATGAAGCTCAGCACAAGGGTTCATCCGAAGCAGGGCACCAAACATTTGGTTTCTGGTTAAATTAGAGAAGGAGGTGTGGTGAGCAGTGACGATAGTTTGCACGTTTCCCAGGGGTAAGTGGCTCAGGGGGGAGACAGCCGTGGTGGTGGCGGCGGCTTGTGCGTGTCTGGCATGCATGGGGTCTTTGAGGATTAAAGGGAAGTTCGACAGGGTTATGGTTGAGCATGGAGGCAGGGGATGGAGGGTCTTTGGTTTATGGTTTCTAAACTAGCTGAATCAGCAGTGTGATCATCTGCATCAGACCACATCACATCGGCAACAGCCCAGTCTCTGATGTTGATCCACTAAGTTGCTAACAGGCCTCTGTTTTTCGCAATCTTCTGCTCCCTAAGAGGAGATAGTTCTCTATAATATTAAAATCCATTTGAGGTGGTTTATGTGATTGAAGCTCAGGGGGAGATAGGGCTTACCACCCTGTAATGACTCGATCATCTCAGCATGATTTGATCAGATCAGGACCTACTACATTAGCTTTTGTTCTCACTAGACACAGTAAATATGCTCAACAGCACAGCGATATGATCAACTACAAAAGAACATGTGTTGATTTAATGCGAACTGACCATTTCCTACTCTATATTAAGATGCGAGGGATATTTTTTATACAGTTTAAAAGTTTCAAACTTCTCTGGAACAGAGCAGAGCATCATCAACAGGCAGGTCATGAACTTCATGATGACACGTGTACCTCACTGCACACTTAATAAACTTGGGGTTTGCAGTTTAAAATATCACAACTACAACTTGAACTGATCTTTTTCTGGTGTATATGCATCACGCAACAAACTTGGTGAGGATTAGACTTTTTTTTACATAAAACTCACCCACTGCAGGTCTCTGGTAGAAATAAGCCGGCTGCTCCACTACTCTCACTGAGGGCTCCAGCTGGATGTATTCCACCCTTTTTTCCTTCAGTAACGTCACTCTGTTGAACTCTCGTGCTGGTCGGTCGGTAGTGTGCACGATACGTGTCAGTGATTTTTTCCGTTTGCCTCTGATCATCCACTGTGCCCGACATGCCATCTGTGTGGTATGTTTGTGTTTTAGGTTCTGCGAGTGTGAGGATTTTCAGTTCTCCTCATCCCTTTTCCATGTCTGTCCGTATTCTTTTGCCCATTTTCATCACTTGGAGCAACACATCTCTCTACATCTGTCCGTCCCTTCTGGATTCCATAACTTCGAGTGGTTAACCACTCCTTCCACAGATGTTTTTTCCCAGTCCTAACTGCCAATAATGTATATTCCCCCGTTGGTCCTACTACCTCCACATCCTCCTTAGTTTCTTTCCACCACTTCACTTAAAGAAATCGACTTGTTTTTTCTGACCTGCTTTAAATCTGCAACTGCCATTATTGGCACGCGCCTCGAGCACAGTCCCCTCACCTCCATTTCTCCTGTGCAATCTCCAACTAGGCCTGGTGCCTCAGACCCCCCTCAGAGGTGCTTTTTCCATTTTTTATCACTTTCATTTTTATGCCTATAATGTACATTACTTAAGATGTAAGGGTTTTGTTTCCTCATAGACATACTTATCCACAACCTTTATTGTTTATTTACTTATACAAAAAATTACATATTATTATTTAAAGGGACTCCAATTTAAAACTAATTAGAAAAATATGTGATATCTTAACACTATGGGTTCATGAGTTTGATTTATTTAACAGTATTCACCTGCTAGTGATGGAAAAATAGAATCACAGTATGGTGCCGTGTATGATCCAACACATGCCTCCCCTTCATGACTGTAAGCTGTTATTTCGGTCAGCGTGAGGAGCTACAGTGATCATCATCCCGCTCCTACTCCGGAGGTTGTTGGCTGGAGTCTGTTGTTTGGTGGCACCATCCCGCTGTGACCACAGTGATCACAATGCAGAGCGTGAAAGCAATGAATGCCACTGCCCACAGCAGCGCTCCTGTCTTCAGCCACGTCGACTACTGATGAGCCTTGAGCCTGAAGAATGGCAACCCCCCCCCCCCCACACACACACAGCTCTGGAACAGCAGTGAAGGAAAGGTCACAGTGACAATCAATACTTGAGGATGCCTGGTTCAGCTTGAGTGCATCAGACTAATAAACCAGCTGCCAGATTCTGGGACTATTGCCTCCATCGCAACCAGAGAGAGCGATGGTAAAATATTAAACACAGTGTCTGTGCTTCAGAGTAATTACTGATCTTCTCAACATGTTACTGTCATTATTATCCTGTGATTTATTTGCTGTCAGCATCTTCTCACTACTGTTTTCTTTTCCTTCTCTCTGGTTTCTCAGTGGAGGTTTTATTTTTCTTAAGCGGCTTTACATTAATTGCGTTCGGTTGGGGTGTGCTCTTAAACACACACACCCAAGCAAATAAACTGTTCACTGGTCAAATCAGAAGCTCTCCAATTTCAGTCTAACATTACAGGAACCGCCGGGCCAGTAAACCCTCTGTTTGGCCACACTGGTGAAGAGTAAGCCAGAGCTCTGTGGAGTGATGTGAGCACCCAAAGTCACATCTGTATTTATCAGATTTTCTCTGACCCGGCCCATGCCTCTGTTCTTTGCAGTGAGCTCATTTTTACAGACTTTAGTTTCTATGTGTGGCTTCCACTAGACTATTAATAGACCATTCAATTAGCGTTGACATGGCTGACACGGGGCTTCACAAGCATCAGGTACGAGCAGCAAAGGAAAAATCTATCCTACAGATATCCAGAGAGTCCCAGGGGTCAGTTAAAATGACCAGTCCCGTACTGTAATACATCTAATGTTTTCCATGTGCTGTTATTGTCAACAAATCTCACAAAAACATTTACACCCAGTGCAACTCGTGGCTCACTGTTGGGTTTGTAAAAGTTATTTTTATTTGACAATTTTTTTTTGTATTTTCAAAGCATTTGTTGACAGGAAAACATTTTCTGTCAGTTTGTAAGAAGCATGCAAACCTCCCCCTTAGTTGCTGTATCCAACACAAAAGCTCCGTTCTGTGTCGCCAACCATCTCTGGCTGAAGCCTCCCCAGTCACTGACTTTTCAAATATTATTGTTTTGCTTTCATTTGTCTGAATTAGCAAATCCCTCGATGTTCAACAATGAAGTCAAATTATACATCTGGACGCAGCTTTAATGAAGGCCGTTATTTGAGACGGATGGTGTTTTGTCTATTGTGAACCCAAACATGATAGAGGAAGTCTCCATCACATTTGAAACATTAGTAGATAGGTTGGGAAGGGGATGGTTGGGGTTCTGGCGTATCAGGGTAAATTTATTGTCCATGCAGTCCCAAGGGACTACTCCCTCTCTCCTCTCTTCCTCTTATCAAGAGATGTCTTGGATCTAAGCTATTGCAATGTCCTTGAGACTTTCTTTGTTAGCCGGGAAAGGACTGGGACGGAGACATCGCGCAGTGTGTCAGAGGAAGTTGCAGGAGCAGGTGCTCTTTGTACAAGCAGGGAAAGTCTCAGGGCACAGACAGTATCCTGAGGGCTGTGTTTCCCTCGTCTTATCAGAGGTCTCTGCTTCCAGCTGTTAACATTTAAATGTGTCTGCTAGAACACTGGTAACATCTGTCCCATGTCTGCCGGTGATTGATATCAGCCATGTCACAAACACATACTGTATAAACACGAACATATGCATCTACAGTACAACATATGCCCATACGACAACAGCCAAGACTCTCAAAATCTGTTTTATTTGCCCAAACATAGCTGTAACCTTAACTGTTAATTACCTGATCTAGGGACTTAACAGAACCCTTCGTACACTACGTCCCCTGTTATTCTCAGTCCAAATGGGATGTGCTCATTCCTTGAAGTGAACGAGATACTATTAAGGGGATCAGTAAAGTATTCATTATTATTATTATTATTATAAAGGTTTGGTGCTGATAATTATGACCTATTATGTTGATAGCGATAAGACATGGACAGTGTGATGTAAGACATGCATACAAAGTCAGAATGGTTTCAAATTATGAATAGTATGCAATAACTTATGGAGCAGTAAATATGAAATGTAATTGCTCAAGAAATATGCCAAAAGCCCACTTTAGAAATATTGTTTGGTATCGCTTATAAGGTCATTCCTTCTTCTGAAATTTCCACATAGTTGGCAGTTCGTTCAAGATGTTGCAGTGCTCCAGCTTCAGGTATTCGCTATATAGTGTTCAGTTTGTCTAGATGGTGCCAAACTAAACAAATGTCAGCTGGACTCTCACTCTGAGGAAACCACCGGTTTGTCAGTCTTCCTATAAGTGTGGGTAGAAAGTTGACTCTTTCTTAACTGTCAAGACATCTGAACTATCATCTTTTGATGGCTTCAGCTATTGGGTTGTGATATAAATGATGATGTACTGCTGTACACTCTTAGACAGTCTGCATTGTATGTTGCTCTAATCTTTGATATTGCACCAGAAGACAATATATTTGCTTTCTTTTCTTTCTTTCTGAGTTGTGGGTGTTTTTGACTTCCCTGCACCTGGAAATGTAGAAACTCTGCCAAGATGTTTTCTGGATTTCAGCTGCTACACACTAACAGCCACAATAGGGGGTAAAGCTACACGCAGGATAATTTAATCCATTGCTTCCACCAAACTCACTGATAGAATGGAAATGACCTTTCTGGATAAAACCAGGAGACCTTGATCGTAAATGAAATGGTGAAGAATTTTAATAAATGCGTGAGATCTAACTTTATTTGGACTACATGTCATTGGTTGAAATAAGCTTTGGGATTTCCTCCAATTACAGTAAATATTTTTGCCAGAAAAGACCCTGGCTGCGTGTCAGTGTTTACATGTGTTGCCATTTTATAAAGTGAACTTATGTGACCCAGATTAGATGGCTGTGGACCTGAACGTCCTACCAGTACCAGATGTGGTTGTTTGTGACACGGCTTGCATGGCGCTGATTGTGATGTGTACGAGTATTGCAGCGAGCAGTGGTTAACCTTCAGTTGACCTTATTGATTGTCCCTTTATCAGATTCACATACTCATATCTGTTGTTTAGTGTTGCTTTGTAGTCAGACAGGAACCAGAGATTGCCTGTGAAATGTGGAATGCTGACGTTCGAGCAGAACATTTAAGTTATCCTAAAAAAAAAAACACTTCTGCTTTATCAAATTCCATGTGAAACACTGACTCTCACTTTTAATCACGAGATCGCTTCATTGTGCCGATAAAGGAAGGAAAGGTCAGTTTAGCTGGGATAGAAAATCAAAACATTTTATGCCATTGGTTTTTCCATTCCCTCTTCTGCACAATGGTTACCGTTTCCCAAAATCAGCACTCCCAATCATTACAAAAAACCCATGAAATTCTCAGAGCCAAGTACCTTTTGGTCTCTAAGCCAGATCTACAGAGGAACCACAACGCTATTGTTCTCTAAGATTTATGCACAATATGTCATCAACAGCCCTGCTGAAATATTTCCTTCCACTTAGTGACCTCTCTCACTGCGCTCAAGAAAAGTCCACTGATCAATGCTGTGCTATTTTAATGAAGTGTGCGTCGTTTCAACACATAAATCATCCTAAACTGTAGCTTTGCATTGAATTCCATCTTTACTCTTTTTCACCGTATCGTAGTGCGTTGGTTTATAGGGGGGATCCCTGTTTATGTGTATGTTTGTAAAGACGTGGATGCGACAGGCAGCAAAAGGTTTTAATCAGCGGTCAAGCTTTGATGATGTCTGCTACTGCCCCCTGTATTTGAAAAAAAAAGTGCCTGTGCCATGCAGGCAACCACACAAACCAAACATAAACGAAAGCGTATGTATTCAGCTCTTTAAAACGTAACACTTTTTCTAATACAGTTTAATGGAAAGCAGGTTATAAACTTACATCATACACAGAAATATTAGATTAGTGTTTTTAGTCTTTTGAGTACTCTAATCAAAAGTATTGGAATAGGATGTTGTGTCACAACGAAGACACCACTGGAACGTCCACTGGAGTTCCACTCTGCGCCACGGATGTGTTTATTGGAAACCTGTGGCAACGAAATATTGCTGTTCACAAATGTGTCTCAGCAGAAGTGCTTCGACATTACAGTTGAAGCATAAATTGTAACTCTGCACCCATAACACACAACTGAGAAAAGAGACAGTGTTATTATGTGTTGGATTTCCTTGTGGCGTTCGTCTTTTATATAGCCAAGATGTATATCTCCAACAGGTTTAGACGAAGAACTCTGAAGCCAGACGACTTTAATATTTGACATTGATATTTGGCTTAAGACCTAGTGAAGCCTTAGTTGAGAAAAGAACTCCCTGATCCAATGAACAAAAAAACAACCTTGTCTGGCTTCACAAGAACCACTAAATCTCCTAAGTCTCCAAAGTGACGGAATGTAGGAAACAATATCTGTAAATATCTGTAAACATATGCGCTGGAGTCACTGTGAGTGAAAACAGTCTCGCTATCTCCATGGAAATTGTATTTCAACCAGGAGGATGAGCCTTTCCAGATCCCTCTGGTCCTGCACACAATAAGGAAATTCATCATATATACAGGAGAAATAAGAAACAAGAAGCATCAATATGGCTTTTTTTCTGAGCGGGCCAAACTCACATTACGTAACAAAAACCGAGGCTGAGAAGAGTCTGGAAGATTTGTCTCTGTGTGTTCTGACAGTTTTGGGTTTGGGCTTCGGAAATGTGACACTTCCTTTTATAGCCTGTGTTTTTGTATGTCGTACAAAATCATTTGGAAAAACTGCCTGAAACCTGACATGGAAAGCACATTTAAATGTCAATTCATCATAGCCAACACAATTTTCTCTGCATATCTTTGAGTAATTATTGAAAACAAAGTGGGGCTCTAGTCAAGATGATTTGCAGCTTCTATCCCACAGCAATGGTCGATTAGTGAAGTGTTTCTTAAAATTATGACCACATTTTCCATCAACTGCTTCCTGTCACAAAGAGCATCTTCATTTCTTCTGGTTGACAGCTTTTGTCTTTTCTTCACTGGAGAGTATAAACATACTGGATAAACACAGAGATTTCTCTGAAGGTCCTCCCATCTGCCAGTGGGAGAAACTACAGCTCTGTTCGGACTGATAGAGCTGAGCCCTTTCTTGATTTGAATCTTGATCTAATCCAGGGGGGTTTAGTGAATTCTGACCTGAAGAGGCACAATTTAAAATAAGTTCTGGAGACTGGTATTGACTGCAAACGCAGTAGTTGAAAAGGGATTTCAAATGATAGTTGTGATGATTTTTTAATGCTGAAAAGTTAAATTTGGCCTCAGTTGTGTGAAAAAGCTCTTGAATGTTTTAATCTGAAATGACTCGTGACTGGCTGTTAAATAGTGCCGTCTTCTTTTAGTGCGGCTTCACAGAGTTAGCGAGAACCAGACAAAGCGAAGAAGTGGAGAAAAACAGGGTAAGTGGGGACACAGGAGTTAGATAACACAGAAGAGGGAGGTGGGTAGAGTGCAGAGGCCAGACAGCCGAAGAGGAACAAGAATCTGAAGATGATACTGTCGCTAAAATGAAAACCACCTGCAAATTCAAATCACTGAAGCAACTGAATTTTCCCTACAGTCTGGGACTGATCACTCTGTCCCCTGGGGTTACTTTGCTCTACAGAATCTGCTCCAATTTGGACTTTCTCTCACTGACCGACACACAATAATAAATTAGAACCTGCATCCAAATAAAACTGCCATATATTGAGATTCCCACACACGCACACAAAACGAGACGCACAGGCAGACCTGTTCTCACAGATAACACAAACCGGCCCATGCTTTTAATAATGCTTCTTCTGGTTTTCTGGACTCATAGTTCACTTGCTCTCTATCAGGTGCACACTGAAACCATTGTTCTTGCTACCCCCTCTGATGTCCCATCGCACCACAATTAAAATCCCCCTTGAACAACTACCACATCTGAGGGCGACAGACTTTTAGCATCAGCTGCAACTGAGTCACCGCTGCCATGTTCAGCAGTGTGACAGATGGACAGAGTGAAAGAGAGCAGACGAGGATCTACGAGCCATATGAGGGGACTCATAAAAATCACAGCTCCCCGCCATCTTTATTACACTGCAGTCGTCACAGCAACTAAATAAAAAGTGTGGATTCCTGGGAAAGCTTCACAAACGATATGTTGCACACATTTTATAATAATCAGTCTCTGGACGTATTATTACATAATAGGATGTTGCTGCATTATTCTGTTAGTATGAACAAGAACTCCTGTGTCTAGTGTCATAAATTGATTTTATGGTTGCACTGAACACCTGGAGCACACAGCGCCTCAGTCATCAAAGCAGTTGCAGCGTGTGCGCATAGAAGTAGATCTGAGTACAAATGAGAAGCCCTGTTAGGCTTCCTCTCACACCTCCAGCCACACATGGCATCCATATTTCCCTTCACACATACTCGTGCATGCATAGAAAGAGTGCTTAGCATAGCACAACAAGCCCATAACTTTCAAAGCCCACCGTTTTTCAAACCCTTTCCTGGCTTTGTTGTCAGACCCACCCCAGATCTCTCTGATGTTCAGGAAATTAACCAGTTGGAACACAGGTGAGTAAATGTGTGTGTGTCTTCTCTCAACCTCCGATATGATTGGGACCCAACTGGTTGCTGGGAAATGTGATGGAACTAATCACCTGAGGCAACAGCATGTGGTCCAAATCATTCACATGTAGCTTTGTATTTGAAAACCACCGCAAGGGAAGGACAAGAGGACTTTGGGTTTAGCTTTCAGCGAATGCTGCTTTTGAGTGTCAGGGTCTGACTCTCGAGTCTGAACTGGATTGGTATTTTGTTTGAGTTTCTTCATTTTAATTATACTATTAGTTTTTCTTGAAGCTGATCAGTAACAAAAACAAACTCTGTGAATGACCTCATGGGAGCAACTCACTGTGATGCAGTGACTCTTTCAACGCTGACCCAATTGCTGCTGAGATGATTCATTGCACGATAATGTTATTTCTCTAATAATTGAAGCCACTATTGACAGAGCCAGAGCAGATGATTTACATACCATGTGCATAGACCTCATGAGTATATAGCGCTCCAGAGCGTTTGTATTTTACTATATGAGCTCTAACATGTCTTGAAATAAAGATGAGCACAAAACACTATACTTAATATATCCATGATGTAGGATTTCATCACAACTTGAGGACACATTCCCAGCAAAATCAGAAAAAGATGTGTCTCTTTGTCAGTTGTTGTTGTTGAAATATTCAGCTGAAGATGTGGCTTGTATTTTGTTGCAGTGGAGGGAAAGTAGTCACTGACAGAAAATGTGCCACTGTCAAGAATGCATGTTGAGGTTTTGTTTTTTGTTTTTCTATGTAAGAAGGTTTCATAGTTTAGTTTGTTTGGTTCCCTGAAAGATAACCTGCATTCAGTTCATGCAAGTTCATTTTATTCATATACTGCCACGTGTTTAAAAACATTGTAACCCTTTGCATGATTGAAAAAACTTTCTCACAGTGGAGATTCTGCTCTTTTGGGCGATAATTGGGTTGTTATGCAACACACGGTATGTGTTGACAGCAGCGCATTAAAAAACGAAAGTAAGTTGCTTACGTTCAAACACTTATTGCAGTGTTATAGTTTAGAGTGAATATTAAACCTTCGAAATTTAGTATACATGTTCAATTTGCATGTCTTCTCTAGTGATACTGTGTAAAATTTCAGTTTCGTTTTTTGTTGTTGTGTGTTATTACACCCGGTTATGACCAGGTGACAGTGGAGAGGAAAAACTCCCCCTAAAGGAACAAATCCCCAGCAGAACCAGGGCCAGTGTAGGTGGCCATCTGCCTCAACTGGTTAGGAGAAAGAGAAGAGAAAAAAACACGTTGATAGCGGTAGTCACTGCATAATGGATGCATACAACTCTGGGAACCCTCGGATACCTGCAGAAAGGTCCAGAGTTCATTGCATCAAGAAGGCCCCCAGCATACTCCACAGCAGCCTACCTGAGATGGTTGAGAGTAACGTGAACCAGCTCTGACTGGTTATAAGAAAGAGGAAAGTATCTGAAAGTATAAGAAAGTATCTGCCTCTGAACCTGAACTGGAACCCGGTTACACTGAAGTGTGACAACTAAAGGCTCTGCCTCCCATTCTACATTAGGAAACTCCAACAACCACAATACACTATGTGCTATATAAATTAATATGAAATAACAAGACAAATGGAACAAATGGGACTGAAGAATTCAAATGTTTTTTAGAAAGCCTTTATCAGTTGTGTTTGCTGCTGGTGGATACTTAGCATGGTCGCCACGTCACATTTAATAAATACACCATGGAGTGTTTAAGACAGGAAGGATTGTGACAGAATTTTGGATTCTTCATCTCTGATGCAGTTAATTGCCGGGGCTGAGTTGACTTTCCACGACAGTTGCAACCACGAGCTCTGTAATGAATTGAACTTTGGAAAAACTTGGGACAAGTTTGTGGGTCTCCAACACATATGTGCAGGGTTGACAGAATATAAACATTTATGGATATGTTAGCTTGTCATTACACCCCACTGATTAATAGTCAGCGAGGAAGAAGTCATCAGTTAAACATCCACAAATGGAGATGATTAAGCACGAGGAACACATTTTAAAAGAAGTTGTCTTTACAATTTCTAGTGTAACACCTTCTTTCTCTGCTCCTTTTGCTGTTGAAGAATCGTGCTCCCTTGGACATCGTGGACAAACACAAACGTACACTGCACCAGCTGCCACAGCTCTCAGACTGTCACGTCTAATCTTAATCTAACTTTGTTTATTATTCCTTACAAGCAACTTCCACCCTCTCCATGGAAATGCTTTTTGTCCCTGGCAATTTGCTGTCTAATCCATAGTCAGATTGGACTAAAATAGGACTGTGCACAGTGATTACAGAGCTCAGAAATCAGTGGTCACTGTGATGTGGACAGCCGGTGGGTATCCTAAGCGGCGCAGCAGATTTTCTGGTTGAGGTTGCGCACACACGCTACCTTGCTTTTCCATTTAGGGGTATCTGTGTGCGCAGAATTACAGTGGCCACCGTGTAGCTCCTGCTTGCTACTGCCTCTGTGGCACAGTGTGTTTTGAGGGTGAGAGTATGAAAGCAGCAAGTAGTTAAATAATAATTGGCTAATGCATGGAAAAATGGGAAATTAAACAGTGGTTGCCTAGAACACAGACAAGCACACCTCCCCACCCCCACCCGCACCGCCTTATCACAACCACAATATCCCTAATTCCCTGCACCCGACACACTTCGCCAACATGAAACAGACTGCCTTTGCAAAGCACAGGGCATATTTTAGAAGAAAGCATTTGGTCGTGCCTCTGAGGCAAAGTCAGAAAGAAAAGCAACAATGAGGTGGAGGAAAAAAGGGGAGCGACAAAAAGGCAAAAGATGATGAGAGGAAAGCAGAGCAATAAGAAAAAGGAGCCCACGTGGCGTGCATCACAAACGTCAGAATCTTCAAGCATCCACGTTTACAGACAAACTAGCAGACAAATGAAGTCATGCTTATGTCAACCTTGCACTTGGCAGCTTGTCTTATGTGATAGACACCGTTATTGTAATACAGACAATGGGGAAATGAATCTCCTGAAGCAAAATAAATAAGCCGTGGTAGTTTTCATTAGTAGAGGTCTTTCGCACAAAAGCGCAGAGACAAAACGAAAGAACAACTCAAATGGAGTTTGCCATTTTTTAATCAGTTTCATGTTGCTTGCAGCGCTGACAGCTTCTTCTTATTGTGATCAGTAGTCATTGTGCAATCCTCCACAGAATATACACTGTAGAGATATAAACAGATAATGAGTGCACGGAAGTAGAGAAAGAAGAAAGATTCTGAAGCAGTTTTTCCATCATCTGAACCACTGTACACTTCCATTATAACCCCCTAGGAGGCTGTGTCCTCTCCCCTTTACTCTTTTCCCTCTGCACCAATGACTTCACCTCCAGTGACCCGACTGGCACGCTGGTGCAGGCACAACAACCTGAAGATGAACACGCTGAAAAATTAGATGGAGATGATAGAAGATTTCAGATGACAATCCCCCCCGCTCCACATCCCCCTCACCAAACTCTGCTCCCCTGTGCCAGTGGATGAAACTTTTACATTCCTGGGCTCCACCATCTCCCAGGACCTAAGGTGGGAAACCAACATAATCTGAGCAGAGGATGTACTTCCTGCGGCAGCACAATCCAGTTCTACTCTGCTGTCATCGTGTCCTTTCTGTCCACTACCTTTCTGGTAGTGTCCTGGCAGCTCAACAGGACATCACCCCTCAGAGTCAGACTGAAGGTCAGCCCAGACTCCCAGCCCATCCCCCATACCTGGTCGGGTCAGTGCTTGAGCAGGACACCCAACGCTAGCTTGGGGGTAATAAGACTAGTGTTGCTTTGGATAAAAGCAAAGTAAAGTAAAGTATCTGCTACAGAGCTCTGTTATCTAAAACTAGCAGACACAAGAACAACTTCTTTCCTCAGGCCATAACACTCAGTAACAGCTCATTGTTGCTGCCATATGGACATTAACTGCACACAATCTAACACACTGCACTGATTACTGTTTCTGTATCTGCTGCAAGACACATGCACACTGTCTATAATATTTTGTCTATTATTTACTGTAAAGCTGATTCTGATTCGTTTGGAGCATTCGTAAATATTCATGTTTTGAGTTGTGTTGAGACCATGCATGCAAAAGTCAACAAACAAAATATTCACATTTAATAAAGGAATAATTTAGCTGGAAATTGGAAAATACCTGCTTTGTGGTAGGTAATCACTACTAACTCACAGTATTGTTTGTAAAAAAAAACAGGGCCTGCCTCCAAAAAACCGCCTCGTCGCACTGTTAATTCTAAGCAGCATACCTAGATCTCTAATCGTGCAAAAACCAGTGTTTATAATTTCCTCACCAGTCAAAATGGTTTACAGAGTATTTAGCAAATGTCTTACATGCATCCAAGTTTCACTTGGTCTGTTTTGAATCAAAGCCATAGGGACCATACAGTTATTGGTGGAAAATGCTCACAACTTGGCTGAGATTTGCAGCGCTCTCTTTGTCTGTGTGAAAAGAAGCATAATTGAATAAATATGTCATATTGAAAGGGTGTTTAAATGGCAGACACCATAAATATTTTGGTCTCACCGACTGCCAAGCTGCCAGGAGACATGTGAGTTCAAACCTGCCGCTGCAAGGCATCGGGGCGATGACACGCATTTGGTGTGGTCAGACACAACCGCATTGATAGTTGATGTTAAAATATACAGTGTGTGTCATCTTATTCCCCCCTAATGCTCAACATACACAGTAAAAAAAACCAACATAAAATACGAGGAACTCAAGAAGAGCAAGCTAGTTTTGTTTTTAGAAACACTCCATTTGAACACATCACATCGTCAGTGGCTTCTTTCCGTATCCAACTTTTATCAGTGCGGAGCCAAAACTTAACCCTGTTTCCTGTGGTTTCAATATACCCAAGAACACAGTTCACAAAATTACTTTTGTCTCTGTGTTTGCGTGCCTTGCACGAACCAGTTATTAAAGAAGACTGTGCATAATGCGGACTACATGGTCCAGATCACATGTTCAGGGACAAGCATAGATCACATCTCTATGTTGGTAGAGTTGTGCACTGAAATGAATAACCCCCTGTGTACTGGCCAACGATCACTGAATCCTTCAATGTGGATCTAGTAAAGACACATGATGGGTTTTTCAGACCCCGAGGTAAATCAGTGCCTGTGCCTCCTCACGCAAACTCTGTTAATGGCTACAGAGAGAACGGAGGGGTATTCCTGTAACTACAGTCCAAAACAGATAAAATACGCTTCTCATGAAGATTTACAACACTACACCAATCTGTCCTGTTCTTAACTGTGACCTGAATTTCACTGAAAGAATAGATTTGTCACTTTGCCAAACGAGTCCAAACATCCGTATGAACAAATATGATCCTTACTCGAGACCTTTCATCCCCTGGACATAATCCCTATGCAAGCTCAGTCAGCCCCTCATAAGGTAAACATACTGTGACCTATACTGTGTGCACCTCTGCTTGGTAAACCAGCATTGCTTTGTCTTGATTATTGTCATTCTGCAGCACGCAGTTTATTGGAAGAGAAATCCTAAACTCTTCCAAAAAAACAAACAATCAAACTAAGCTGAAGCAGTGGAAGAAGACTGGATTGGACGTTAATCACACTCTCGGAAGGACCAAGAAAAATCTCCAGCTTCTGCGTTGGCTCCGGCCACAGACAGCTGTGAGAGTTACAGAGCCGATTTTGGAATTTGTCTTGACAATTTTCCAAACTCAAAGTGGCCTTAAGTTCAGGTTCTCTGATTCCAAGAAGATAGCCAAAGGTTTAGGACCACTGTGATCTATAAACTCTCGCTGTCCTAATAAAAACACAAACCCTCAGTTTTATTCAAACAAATTTATAGCACTGTGATTAAATCACATACTTAGCTCTGCACTTAGTGGGAGGAAGTTCAAATAAGAAAACTGCATAAATTCAAATCTATTTTACCCAGTTAGTGGAATATGATTTGGTTTGTTTCAGTAATTGGGAAAAGGTGTTGGATTTCTGCTGCTTCTGCACCAAGATCCGCTGTGACATACAGTACAAAAGTGAGTAGATGGCTGGTCACAGTGGTTTATGTGATGCGAACAATACGGCATTCGTTTCAGGATGTGCTTCTGTTCCCCCGGAGTCAAAGGTCAAAGCCTTGTTATCTTCCTAGGACAACGCGTCAGTGCAACAATAAACAGGAAGCAGCTGATCCAGGAGTGAGCGACAACGTATCTGCCCCAATGCACTTGACCTTCTCATCTTCCTCTTCCTCTGAAGTCACACGTTTCAGAACAAGCCAAAGTTAAGATGTCTCATAGCACACGTACAACACACATACACATGTAAATAATAATATTGTTGCAATAGTACTCTGGGGGATTAGGGATGATAAGAAGCAGTGGAAGGGAGTGTTGGTCATGTTTGTTCTGAGAACACAAATCTGGTCCCAAACATTAGCGAAACAAACATCGGATGATTTAAATTTTGCAATGTAACAAACACGCTTTGAGCAACATAACAGCCTTTTTCACGTTCCTTTTTCTGTCCCCACTCAAACACAGACTCGTCTACCTGTTATCAATCTGTCATTCGCTCTAAATATGGAACCTAGTGGCACAGAGTCGTAACACAGTGCAGCACATTTGTCCCACTAAATCTGTCCCCGTCTCGGATGCTTTATGTGTGTGGTGAGTGAGCCAGCGGTGGTGCGCAGAGGTGCAACTCACACTTTCCCACGATGCCGTGCATCAGCAGACTACGGGTAGGGAAGGAAACGGAGGGGATGGAATGCTCAGGGAAACGCACACACATACACACATTCAGGAACCTTCAGTGCCCATAGTGCAGACGTTGGCCAGCGTATGGGTTTATACAGGAAGTTCTCAGCTTTGGCTTCTTCCTGTTTGCTAGACAAGTGTATTGGAAGCACATTGTGAGATAGTGAAGCTTTTCAGCAGCTATTCACTTAGTTCAATGAAGCGGGATGAGGGCTTTTATAGCTGATATTCTGTATATCACACGATCTGTTCTCACAGAATTGCATATATACTTTGATCAACACTGACAAATCGGTTTGTTGTGACCGCACGACGCTCACATGCTGATATAGCTACTATAAATACTCTAGGTTTTATACTATCATCTGTAAAGACAGATGTTGCAATTACACCACAGTTTCCTCACATCCTAAATAATCTCAGTTATTACAATGAGGCAATCCTGGTGTATCAGTCTACTGCTTCGTAACAAAAAAACATCCTCCTTCGCCCTATGATTAAAGGAGGACGAAGGAGGAAAGGAGGTGTCACGAAGAGATAAATTAGTGATGAGGGGGAAGAGTGTGACACGAGTGCAGAACAGGAGGATGATGCAGTCGGCAGGTATTGAGCTCGTGTGATGTCTGAGTCGTGTAAGACTGATCGCTATGCAAGCTCAAGATAGTACTGCAAAGAGAGGAAAAGGAAGGAAGAGGGAATTTGTGAAATGTGTCATGATAAAGGTGGAGGGATGTAGAGATAGCAGCCTAAACACCGTGTGGATTATATACTATACACAGTGATATTTAAACCAACTGCCACAGACTTGGACGTGATTTTGTTGTAAAAAAAAGGAAAAGAAACTGTGTGGTTAAGCCCTCTGCAAGCACTGGTGAGATAACCACTCTTAACAGGGCTGCGATAACTCTTTGGATGGATGATGATCCATAAATTTCCTCCACTGTACAAAACCTGGAAGTGTGTCAGAGGAACTGTTTTATCTTCGTCTCTGATAGCACCCTGGATGCAGAGACACGAGCGGGGTGATGGAGCATTACAGCTGCAGCACAGAAACTGCTGCTTTCCTGTTTTCTCTCTTTACCTCAAGATCACCTTGATAAGATATGGTTAAGTTATGACCTTCATGCTCGAATGTATGAGATACGCTTCTCAGCAAATGCTCTGTTAATGCTGGGAGGGCTTGATCAGGAGATGCTTGGCAAGTGGAGGTAAGCCGGCCTCCGAAGTTATAACTGTTCAATTTTTACATTGCTTTCAACTCTAAGCATGTTACGGATAAAACAGAATTCAAGATAAGGCTGAAATATGAAGCTCAGAATTAGTGGAAATCTAAGTTGAGTGAGAATAGGACTTAATGATGGATTTTGTAAAGTACTTTACTGTATATAGCAGGTATTTCGTGGTTGAATAGGTGCCATGATGATATCTCAACTTACACATAATTTATTCTGTATGGAAAAGATTTGGGGTGATTTCATTCTGTGAAGCTCTGGGGAAGCAGCATTTCTCCTAGCTCCTAATAACAATGCCCTTTTCCTGCTCTTTCATCCCTGAGTCTATTTATCCTCACGGTCTCTCCCTAAAATAGTCCAAAAACTGCAAGGCCGTACAGTCAAGTCACATTAACAACGCACATGAAAAATCACTGCAATGCCTAAAAGGATCCAGAGGAAACCACACACGACCAACAGGAAATGTGATGCCAACACCCAACAAAGGAAGGCAGCCATTTTTTTTCTCTTCTTTTGGCAAAGCAAAATCACTTCTCCCACAGATTTACTTTCAATACATGGTTTCCCATACTGTATATTTAAATCTTGGTCCCCTTTTTAGGGACATCTGCAGAAGTGCACAGTGTAGTAGCTTTGAAAGAAAAGCCAAAGCCATCGGGCCGGTGTGTGGTTGAATGGGAGGCACACTGGCCTTAGAGTAAAGTAAACTATAATAATCTCCCCTAAATACCCTGCAGGAACATCTGAAGACAAGGAAAGCTCTATGTGTTGCCACTGCCAAAAATGAAGCTTGTAAAAGTCTCTATAGTACTAAACGCAGATTACATTTTTTATGTCCAATAATTTAATATATTTGTTTAATATAAAAAGATGAGTTGTATTCCCTTTCGGCATTATGGTCATTAGAATCCATTGCAGGTCCATCAAACCATTTTGACAATGTTATTTTATTGTGAAAATCTGGGATTCCAGCTGTGAATCTTAGGTAAATAACTACATTTAATGAAGCCTTTTAACAGTGACGTTTTCTAACATGGGAAAGGAAGGTCTGATTAAGTCATTACTCTTTCCCTCTCTTTGCACAGAGTGACAGACTGGAGTTGTGACCTCATCTCATCCTGCCACAGAGGAAAAGTAGATCAGCTAGCCAGTGCCAACACCTGCATGGACACAGGCTCCAACTGGAAGAGAGAAAGAGAGAGAGAGAGGGAGAGAGGGAGCGAGCAAAGTGGCAAAAATAAAAAAAAGTGAATGCATGCACAGTGCTGTAGCTATGAATTTGTAGGCCAGCAAAAGAACTGAGATGAGGTGATAATGGCTGAATAAAATAAAACATGGTGGAATAGACACATCAAGACTATTTTGGGACAGAATTGCTAGGATACACAAAACTAGGATGTTGTGTTGCTTGCCAATCAAGGAACTTTCACAGACATGTTTTCCAGATGCTTTTGCTCGGAGAACTGTTTTCGTACTGTAAGCTAAAGAGGTAAAATTATAAAATTATATTTATATAAATTACAAGTGTTTCAGTCCAATGCTCGTGCAAATACACCAATTTGGCCAATTTACTGCTTTGATTCACATCAGAGGGATCACAGTGGTGTGGTCAACCAGCCCGTTCTCGCGTGTGTGAGGCCCGGCCAATGAGCACAACTGTGCAGCCAACATAGACAGGCTCCTGTCTATGACGCATTTGCAAGTGACCTCCCGGCCGTCAAGTTGTTTATTAGCCACCATGTGTATTTGACGACCATAAGTAAGATAATTAAAGCATAGATAAATACGAAAGGACCAGATTAGACGGTGGTTTCTGAGAATTTACAGCTCCGTGGCTGCTGGTTTAATCAGTTTTGTTATGAATGCATGGGGCTGGAATAAATTCAAGGCTTATCTAAGACTCGACAGATCATAAATCTAGGAGGTGTGCTAAAAGTCTGAACTGCGGATCAGGGTTATCATGGTCAGCCTGTGGATTTTCAGGTTACAGGGAGGAACTGACAAACCCGACAGACACGGCAGCCAAATAAATCCTTTGACCACGGTGCACGTTAAAAGTTGTGTAAGTATGTGAGAGTCCAGTGTGTGGATGTGTTTTCAGTTGACAGAGAGAGAGAGAGGCAGGGGAAGATTTTTACATTTATGAATGTGTGCGGCAACAACATAAATCTTCCACTGGTCTCCTCCATCGTGGGGAGCCCCACCAAAAGTGTCAGTCCTCAGCCATCTGCTCCCGGTTAAAACTGTGTAATTGCAACTCTGTGGAAAGTTTTCTCACAAAAAGATCGATGCTCAAATGAATTCACTCACAAACACATGCAATACATTTACACACATGGACAAATGCCCACTCTAGTAACAAGGACACAGATGAGAGTTGAGACATAGAGCTCCAGTGGGAAATGTATTTATTTGTTTGTTTGCTTGCTTGTCTTTTTTTTTTTATCAATTATTTATTTCGTGATTGTTGAGACAACGTATTTTTCAAAGCTTCAAACAAGCCTGTTTGTTTTCTAATTGATATATGCACAATGACAGAGGTCTTTTGAAAGCGCTGGCCAAACGTTTGTGCCCTTCAAGCTGCCTGTCAGCTTGTTTCACTTGCAACAAATAGTCTGTCATATTGAGTCATCATAACTCGCAGCCAGCAGTGGCACAATCAACAAGTGGATCTGAGCTGTATATTGCATTTTCCACGTTAATCTTCTGGTATGTTATGATAGAAATCCAACTGTTACTGGAGCATAAGGCGAGATATCATTCTGTATGTGGCATCATGCTTATCCAAAGGTAAAAAGACATAACATGTGGACCAGAGACAGAACCGCTGACCCCGGGGTCGAAGTAGATAACCTGCTTTACCTCCTGATTCACAGACGCTCTTCAACGATGAGTCTGAGTTCATGGTGTCGGGTCTTGTTGGGTTATGTCATGGTCAGTGTGCGTAAACGTATACACACTGATCTGATGTGTTATCTCTCAAAGTAAGAGAAGATGGATTCATTGCTGTCCTTGTTCCTCCCCCACCCTCATGTTCACCCTCCTACATCCACAAAAACTCTCCTCCTTTGCTTTGTTCCTTGCAGGTGGATCCTTGACCTAAAATCTGGGGTGATGAATGACTCCCAACAGTCTGAAAGGTGCGTGTGTGTCCGATTTTATTTTATACTTCAATTTATGTAAAACTCTAGGATTATAAAGATTTTACAGAAAATAACTTCAGTATTTAGGCTACTTCATACTATTCTAACATGTCTGTTTTTGTCTAAAGACTGTTTATTAAATACATTTTTAAAAATCAAATTCTGATAAAACAAAAACCTAATTTCCAGTGATCCAAATCGTAAATACTGTGAAATAATCTACACAAAGAAGTAACTAGATCATCTGGTTAATGAGTCACGTTTCCACGCACACTAAGCCCAGCTCCTGTTTTGATGGCGCGTGGTGCGCTCCTTTGTCTCAAAAACTATTTCCACCGAAAGGAGCTGGGGGGCACCAAAGTCTTCTCTCCAATCTCCCCTCTGCGTTTACTCTCAACTCCCTGCTCCGACCCCCCCCCCCCCCTTTGTGTAGCTACCCGAATAAATTAGAAACCCAAGTCGGTGTAGGGAGGAGGGAGCGGAGGAGCAGGGGGTGGGGGTGGGGGGCTGGGCCTTGTGGCGGAGGAGTTGGCTTTCAGTCGGCGAGGTGCACGGTGCCCTGAAGCTGCTCCGCTCCAGCTCACACTCACACACGCCGTGTCTGAGAGACTGGATGCTGAGAGGCTGAACAGAGGAGGGAAACGTTCAGGATCAGCAGAACATCGGACCTCACCGCTGCAGACGTTTTCTTTTCTGCTGCATGCAGCAGAGACACCTCAGAGCTCTCCAGCTGATTCAGACGCGCTCACCTGCCGCGGGCACGGAGACGCGTAAGACCCGTCACCAGGCTGCCGGTCTAGCGGATCCGAAAACGCGGGGGATTGCCTCAGCTGACCTTTTTCCTTTTGTTTGTGGATATTTTTGTTAAAATACAGCCTGTCAGCGCGGCTTCACACTTTGCCCTAGTGGATTGCTTGTCGTTGGAGGAGGGATTGGAAAAACCGTTTGCATACAAATCAGGTTTCAGAGGGGTTACCCGGTGCACACATCCCGAGCAGCGCAGTGGATCAGATGAATGTAAGTGACACCTCCTTTATTCCCATCGTGCGTGCGTCCACGTTCACAGAGGCGTGCGGTCAGGAAAGGGATAAAAGTGGAGGAATGAGCTCTTGTTGGGTGGATGCTCCTGGCTCTCCCTTCAGAAGGGGTGCGCACTGCATCTCCACCTTGCATGCATGAGCTGGTAGCTGCTCAGGACACCATACTACAGGGACTACTAGGATCAATACGTCGCGTTTATACGGCGTAGTCTCACATTGATTATTGATCATCATTCAAACCCATTCGGTTAAACAGTCAGATTGAATTAAAAAAAAGCCGATTCCCATTTAAATGATATTCTTACCAGGGAGGTGAGTCAGTATAAAGGCTTATTACGTCTTATGGAACTGTTTAATAACAGTAAGTCAGTGGTTTCTTCCCCAGGGCTGGCAACTCACAGTGGATACACTTTGTTTCAGGGAGAACCACTTAATGGGAAACACCACGAAGTGCACCGAGTGGGCCAGCACACTTTTAACTGTTTCCTGGAAACATCAGCCAATGTGACAGTGCAGCACTGCAGGGCAGCAATGTCTCACTTACAGAGATTATTTGAGGTGGCATTGTGTGCCTTTGAGCAAGGCATTAACGACAGAAGCCGACCTCACTGATGACCAGGGTTTTCGCATTTCTGTGTGATTAAGAAAACAGAATTTAAAGAAGAGACCAAAGAGGATTTAGGTAGTTTTGTTTTCTAGTAAATCCATTCTGACACAGCTTGTTGACGACAGCTACCTCTGTCTGTGTGGTATATACATGTACATGGTCCAAATCTATAAAGGGCAAACCAGAGGCACATTTAGGCAGCTAAGCGCAGTAGTTATTCTTGTCATATCTGGTGTCTGCTGGCATCCACAGCTCCTGGTTTTCTGCTGCCAGGAGGGATACAGATGTTTGCATTATTACACGGCCCACTTACACGGTCCAGTGTGCGACTGCTCTGCAGCGCACTGGCCTCAGGATCAGCCTCAGGCTCAGCCAATGGTCTTCTCGTCTCAGTGATGAGACGTTTTCTATTAGGGTATGGATATCTGTTGGCCTTTGTGCAACTGAGCTTTCTTGGAGGATAATGAAGTAAAATTCAAATAAGTGGATCCAAGACTAGAATGTAATCTGATGTTGAGGTGGCTTGGTTGGCACCAGATGCTTGTCCACCTTTATCTTTGGCCTTTCTCTGAAATAGGTTTAGTCATTTTTTACATTCATTGCGAATAAAGAATGTGACAATCGATGTTACCTGCTGTGTTTTTATACTAACAAGCAAACAAGACAGAGAGGACCATTCGTTCAGTTCAGTGTCACATCCTTACACCAAGCTGGCAACAAAGCAAGTCATGTGTATTTTATCTTGTGTTTCATGTGCTTTTGTGCAGATGAATGGGTGGGCATGATACTGACTCTGCCAGGATTGGGGGCTTGGATCAGTGCCATGCTTAAAACACATGCATGTGCTGAAGGACTACTTATGGCAGTTCTTAGGGGAGGGGACTGAATAGCATCTACTATCCTCCGATCCTATTCCTTTCATTGTGTATGGGATTATTTGGGGTGCATGCTGCCACCAGCTATGCATCACATTTGGCTTGATATCTCTGATTTTATTCTACTATCTGAATACATCTGCACATGACTAGAATTAAGCCTGATATTGTTAAATCACTTTTTTTTCCAACATGAAATATAATTCCACAATCCACTGTCTTTTTTTGTTTATTCTAATGATAGTACAATAGGGAAAGTCCAAGTTGATGCTTTATTCCTTTGTAAATCTCCAGCAATCTTGAGTGTTTACTTTAAACTCTGGAGATATACAGTGTAATCAAACTGCGCATTAGCCACCCACATTGATACTGAAATTCTGCTGGTAGTGTATACAGTGCTGTCCTCTTTGTGGCTCCTTCAAAACCAGCTTAAGAAGAAAAAAATTAATTCTCTGTAAAGTCATATAATGTGCACGAATTTATCCTTTAGCTGGCTTCTCATAAGTTAAATGTCGGACTGTCTGAGGATTTTGCCTGTGTAGTCATTATATATAAAGTGTTGCAAGGAAATTTTATAGAGAGTAAAGGTTTTGTCTAATATCAACTCTAATCAAGGACAGCTGACAATAGAGAATGAGGCTGAGGGAAAAAACTGAAAGCATCCTCCCACCCAAAAGCAGCAACGTGAAACACAAATCAGTGTAATTGTATCTTAGAATTGTTTTTTCCTGGGTTTTGTTTTTTATGCATGGGATTTCAGCTGAGTACAAATGTCGGAAAGTGACTCAGATGCCCTGTTTGTCACACACACACACACACACACACACACACACACACGAGCTTGCACACAACACTCCTCCACAAGCCTTACCATGCTTCACTCAGTTATCTATACCCTAACCCAAAAGTCCCAACTCTTAACACCAACGACTACAAATGATAGATTAACATCTTAAAAACCGGAGACATAAAACAACTGTTTGTCTTCGCATGTACAACACACACTTGCGCACACAGCGAACGCGAATGAGTAGCAGATGACAGCACTAAAAGCGTAACATAAATAAGATTGTTTGGCCTCCTCCTGGCTCCACAAGTAGCTAGTGGAAATATTTACGCTCCATCTTTCGCTCACTGGGCTTCGCTGATGCCTGGGATCTGTGTTGGTGTTTTTATTTGGCCCTCAGACCACCATCAACTTAGACACAACAGGAAAAAGAAGACTAGATTTTATATCTTTTTGCTGTACTACGCAGAACTATACTCAGCGCGTGAGGAAGTTGCTCCAACTTCCTAGAAAGCAACGTTTGTAAGCGAACACCCATCGACAGGATGGTAATCTTCAGCACTGGAGTCAATTCCCGTTGATAAGGAATTCCCTTTGCCGATTGCCTCACATTTTCTTAACACTACCCCCAGGGTTTTTTCAGTCGCCATGGCAGCTACATTCACCACGTCTCGCTGTGATCATAATCATGAAATTCAATTACACCATGGTACATTTTGAGTTTTTTGTGTGCTTACATGCAGGGAAAGAGGTACCCAACATCACATACAACTGGCCCATCTAGGAAAATGGAGTTATTCAATGAATAAAAATTAAACATATTCAATAATGATATATATAAACTGATAAAAAAGAAAGTTCCAGTTACAAAACAGGTTGCTGCTCTTTCTCGATTTGCACATCATTCTTGCTGGAACCTTTTGAGAAGATGCCGTTTAAATGATGAGGCACAATGCCATAGTTTGTAATACAGTCTGAGACCATAATAACATGTATATGTTAGCATTGGAGCGAAATGAATCAACTTCTAATACATACTCATTGAACATCATCTTTCATCTTTGAGCTCAGCCCGAAGCTCATTTTTGACAGTGTACTCAAGTCTTTCCTGCTTAACTTTCTGCACGAAGAGCCAGCTGCTCTGGAGAAGATATTACTCCATGATTGACTCACCCAATCAAAGGAAATGACTGGAGTCTGCTGTCAGATGCATAGGGAATGAATAGCTGGAACTTCGAGTCAGTGCAATTCAAGTTTTGTTTGTTCTGAGGCCCAGTTCTAAAGTAACTGGCTTCATCATTATTCATGATCATTGTCCAGGCAGTACAGACTCTGTATACCAGGTCAGCCGAATGGGAAATTAAAACTCTTCGAATCTGCACATTTTTCACAGTGTGGGACAGTAGACATTGTCTACATTAAAATGTCTTGACTTGTAGCAACACTTGTTGGCTGAATCTGTTATTTAACTTTCTAGGCAAATGAGTGTGGCTAGATCACAGCACCACGGAGGGAAGAAGCATATCTGTCCAAATCCACAGGAGACACAATGTCTACATGCATCCATACTTGAATATATACATACAATCAGTAAAAGGAGCAGGTGCGTGGCCAATAATTGAAATGTCTATATAAATTATTTAGAATTAAAATATTCGCAATTTAGCTGAATTATTTAGCTATTGATCAATTAATTGTTTCAGTGCTACATAATATCAAATCTGTTGTTTCAATATCTGCCAGAAAAAAGATTTCCGTACGGATCTGTTCATTGGCCGCATGTCTAATGTACTCGGTGGTTTCTGAATGAAATGCATGTATTCATTTTATTATCCACATGAAGAGATAAATGTGAAAGTGGCTCTGAACGAAGATGAATGAATTGTGGTAACTGCTGCCCATCGATGCGCGAGATGGATGAGAGAAGGATGTGTGAGCTCTGAAGGGCGAGCAGAGGGAGAAAAAGAGAAAGAGAGCCTGACTGCGCAGAGTCTCATGTTTTTAATGAAGCAAGTGAGATGATCTCAGCTTCTGGCAGCTTCAAACACTTGCACAGTGCTAAGAGCTGCATGCCAATTCAGGTAGAGCGATGTGTTATGCAAGTTTTGGGATTCGGTGACTGGATGCTCGTGGGTGGTGGGAGACAAATGCAGGAGAAAGTTGGGTAGAAGAAAACGAATCCAAGTGCGCTTGATCAGCCTATGACATTTTTCATTTGGAAACCCATCGTGATTATTGATGTCTGTAACACTCTGTGAAGCCAATGAAAACAAAGACAGACGGACTTCATACAGACTTCATTCCCAGGCTTACCACAAAAATATAATGGCGTAACGTGATACAAAGGCGTTCTCTCAGAGAACAGCTGTCATCGCGCCACTTGAGTTTATGGAGAATTATTAAGGCAAGTCACTGTTCTATATTCTGAGCTATAGAAGAGTAATTAGAGATTTTGATAGTTTTTCAGATCTGTCATCCATGTACAACCAGACTCTCTGGAAATAACCATGTTGTGTTTCATACTGACCTCTTTTCTGCCTAAAAATGTTGCTCAGTTCACTGAAAATAAATTTATAAAGTATTTGATCACTTTGATTAAGATTTATATGTTTTCTGAAACAACAACATGACCTGATACGACTTTGTGCCTGGTTCGCTGCTTGGCCATGTAGATGATTATTTCAGAGGGTGGAATGTGTTGAGGTTAAAGTGTGTTTGCCTATGTGTTTAAGTTACCAGAGGATGTCTGGTTTCCCTTCTCCTGGCTTTGTCTTAAATATCAATCGAGTGTTTAGCCTTTTAACCTTTCTTCTTAACAAATGCTGTGATTCTTTTGATATATGATATTGATAAATATATGTTTGTTTCCCATTTGGGAATAAAGTGACGTTACCCACAAAGTTAAAGCAGCAGCAGAGTCATGCACAGAAAGCAAACTAATGGTAAAAATGGCTTTGGAGACTTTAATCACACTAGGATTAACTCTTGGAGAGGTGAGTGAATATTGGATGGTTGGATTTCCATCAAATTAACATCTGAATTTAGTGATACTAAGATGTTATCACGTTAGGCGCTTGGCACATATGGTAATAATACAAAATAATAAAGCAAAATAAAAAAGAGAACCTAATAAATGACCATAACTGTGTGCGCGCTATTTGTATCATGTTTTAGAAACTATAGAGTGAAATGGTGCTATTAATTACACGTTTGTTAATTATAATGTTTTCCACATTCAGCCCTGATAAAAATATTTCCTGATGCTTAATTGCTTCCAGTCAGTGCTCGACTTTCCTCTACAGAGCACTGAAAGTGTGTTCACCTCTCAAAATTCAAATGAGTGGAGAAACTTTTAGGGTAGTTTCACCAGTGAAGTAATAATCTTTGACAGAAAATCATGGACATGGATGGTTTAGCTCAACAACTTGCTCTTGTGGGATATTAAACATGCTGGATGGGGAGGGGCGATGAGTGATGGTACATGGCAGCTGCGGCTTCACCTTCATCTTGAGACGCCTGCTTTTTTGACTGCCGAGTTTCTACCTTTCCTTTTAGTTTTTCTTGTCTCTTTCGTGTTCTCTTATTCTTTACATCGCTACAACTTCTGCTGTATATTTCTCTTTTGATTGTTTAAATCAACACAAACATACATGGTTATGTGAGAGACCACAAAACACTGCACATTCACTTGGCGGCATGATGTAAAAGGTTGGAGAATCGCCTCCAGCTGTGCTTTTGGCTGAAGGTCACCTCCAGATCTATGGCTTCACGAATGGTCCAGAGGGTATACTGTATTGTGAGTTACTGTTTTGTGTGTTTGTGTGTATGTTTCAGCACTTACTGAGACTTACCAGAACTTTTTCATGCATCTGGCTCTAAGAGTGTAGCATTGTGTTATTTCTTCTAAATCAAACTTTTTCACTTTTCTGCATTTTTCTCCTTCTGGCCTGTCGGGCAGTGAAATCTAGGACGCTTTGTCACAGGGGAACTGGTGTAGTTTGAAAGTGTGTGAGACTGTATTCCAGCTTGGCAGCCTCTGTGTGGGTAAATAAATAAATCTGAATCATCACATCAGCTTTGAATTGTCATGCTGCTACTGCGACAGAGTTACACAGCCTTCTGCAGTTGTTTTTTTCCCAGCTGACGTCTTATAAGGCTGTTGCAGAGTTGCAAAAACTACGGTGTAACATTCCTTTACAACCTTTTTTTTTACAGCAGCATAATTAATTAAGACTGATTTGACTTCTTTAGGTCATGACAGGTACTATTCAAGTATCGTAGAGTAGTAAAGAATGGGATATTTCACACCAAAAACTATTTTACTGAATAACATCCTAAATAACTTTGACCTCAAAATGAAGACAAATAATATACCACCAGGTGTTTTAACCTCATTTTCATTGCATCATTTCACATCCAAATGAGAGCGTGGAGCCAAACCATAAAGAAAATATTTCACTTGCCAAATATCTTTGATGGATGAGAACAAACATTTTTCACATTCAATCAACATTAATATCCTTGATCAGAGAATAAGGCTAGTGTCTGCTGTCATTTTTGTTTCAAAAACTGTAATATGAAAGCAAAGAGAGGACCTTTGCCTCTCTGTTTCAGTAGGCTCCTGGCACAGAAACTCACTCTCACTGTGAACTGACTAGTTTCTGAGGATCCCCCTCCCCATTGAGTACAACTCGGTGATGTCACTTTCATGGTCGTTTATGTGGGAAACAAGTAATAAAATAAAACTCCAGAGCAGCATTACAGGGGCAAAAGTTACAGATTTGAGGTTGTTCTGAGTTAGATATTAGAATAAGAGAGACTACATGTATTTGTGTGACAGGTCGTCAGAGAGACACAGAGACACAGAGAGGAGCAGCCAAGGAGCATGTTGTCACTCCATCATAATTAATTCAAACGTACTTACTAAGAATCTACCATTCCCCATAAATCAAATCATGTTAGGTTTTGTTAGCTTTTTACAGCTGCAGGCTTCCCCTGGGTGAGGTAACCTAGTTATATGACACAGTGGTGAACTCTCTCTTCGCATAGTACTATTAATATTGATTATGCTTTGGTGGAGCACATGCATGTATATTTCATTGTGTGTATAAATGTCCAGACAGTGGCTGTCTAGCTGTCTGAGAGGCGAATGCTACTATATATTGGATGAGGGTGAATTGAGTTTTGATTGAGTCCATTATGGAAATAAATTTTAAATGCTATCCATCTGTAGTGTGAGCTCATTTATGGATGAAAAAACATTAAAGAGCAACCGAGGGATCACAAGTATGTGCATAGACTCAAATATGCACACAGAAAGCACACATGTGCTCATGGTGCTGGTGACAGCTGGGGTTAGAAATGGGACGTCTATATTCAGAGATCCGGGGAAAGGCAACACAAGGCGAGACAGGGGTCATAGTTGTCGTCTCCTTAAACACATACAACCCAAACAACATGAAAACTGAGACGCAAAGCACTTTTTCCATCCTCTAACCTCTACCAGACTCACTCAGCCCTCCCTTCTTCCTTTCTCAAAGCTTTTCTTTTTTACTACTGCAGTTTTACCACAACCAGCACTAACCTTTCATTCGAAGTAATTTAAAGGTTTGGTGTCGCTGAAGCCAAATTGTGATTGTATACTTGCTGAGATCTTAAAAAAAGAGTTATTTTTTTACATTTAGACAGCTTTTCCCTGTATTCTTTCTCTAGCCTGACTTCACTGTCAGTCAGAGTATCTGGCCAGTGTTTGTCCTGGGTGACAGAACGAGTTGCAGGGCTGGATGAGTGGCTGCCAACTATCTACAGGGAATGCCAAACCTCTCAACCGCTGAGGAACTAGCTGAATTCAATCTTGAGCTGTTCCATCAAAGTACAAGAAACATGTTTGGGATATAGGCGGTATGGAGAGGACATTTCTTACTTGGAACTTTGAGATTTTGGGTACTGTTTAGCTTGGCCACGGGTAGCTGTAGCTTGCCCAACGGCATCTGTTAGATCCATTAGAGAGGACAGACTGAGGGTTGGAGGAGGGGACAAGGGAGTGATGGGGAGATAGGGAGGCCTGTTTAGACTTGGCACTGCATGAGGAAAAGCTATTCTCTGCTACTGAGATTCGGCAGCATGGACACAGTCACGCGCATCCTAATACACATACAGTACTACTTTAAGTAGTCACATCCTATAGAAAACACTATGGTTTTCTATTATATGGCAACAGCACTTAGGAGTGCAGCCCATGTATTTGAGGCTTTGAGGCTTATGCACAGCAGAGACAGATTATGGGGGTGCAATGCCAGATATAATGTAGCTGAGACTGCATGGAGCCCTCAGTGGAGTCGCACAAAGATGATGTCACTGCTTACACGGTCATTTGTTTTGCAGACATACAGAGGTTCCAAGAGGTTAAAAGTTGTTGTTGTTGATGTGCATGTGTGCATTTTTAATATATATCTAATAAATATCTATGTACTTTATTCATTTACACTAATTTAAATGTATGGTAGTTGGAATAAGCTATAAGGGAAGCCACTAGAGGGAGTGATTCAGGTTGTGTTTCACTCCACTGACCATCTGTTGAAGGTAGTGTTCTTTCAGCATGACTTACTGTACAGTCTCTTTTGTTTCATCATCATTGCGTTATCCAGGCTAAGAAAAAGTGCATTTGAGCGTTGTCAGGGACTGACTGCTCATTGACAGTGTCTGATCAAAACAAAGTTTCACCGACACTTAACTAAAGCAATAACAGCGAGGAACATAACTGTAATCTCTCCTTAGAATTGAATTTCTTCTGATGTTTCCTGAATCTGCTCTTTGTAATTCTCTGCTTTGTTCTTTTTCCATTCTCCCCGATGTCCTGGGTTCATTGCGTCAGAGCAGGGTCTCAAAAGGACTCGACTCTGACCGTGAATTTCCCTTTCAGCAGTGGATGGTCTTTTCCTCATCACACCTCTCACAACATATTACACGGTCTCTAACAGTAAATTCTTCTTTCTTTTATCCTCTTTTTCCTTCAACTCAATTTAGGATAGTCCTATAGATAAACACTCACAGCTACTTTGACACACAGTATAAGAAGGTTGTGTTTGCTGACTGTGCTCAGCCTTAGCTCTGCTTCCCTCTTTGTGTAGGCGTGAAGCAACTGTCCAAAGCTGCTGTCTGGACAAGATGTGGAGGTCAGTGACCATACCAGAGGGCCAGTACCAGTGTCCTGCTCCCTGTCCCAGTGGAGCTATAGAACCTATTAATCTTTTTTCCTTAGAGGCCTCATAAACTACTGCATGACCTCAGGGTCGTCAAGGTCAAATAATTTCTAAAATTTGCTTTGTATGTTATGTGCATCCTGAAAAATCGTTCATGGATCTTTTAAAAAGACATTTTTTTCATCCTGTTGTGGTCAGCCTGGCAATGAGTCTTTGGGTCAGTCTGTTTGCATGTGTGGGTGTCAGTGCTTCAGCGTCACTATTCTGCAACTGCAGCAGCTGCCAGCATGCTGTCTTTCTCTCCATAGGTGTTCTTAGAAATAACTGTTATACATGCACAGTGGGAGTGATTGTTTGGGTGACTGTAGTTGGTTGGTACGGGTCAACACCCGGGGGTAACATCCTATCGCACAGGTACAGCTTTAATAAGTCATTCACGTTCCAAAGAGTTTTGGTGTTCAGAGCCATGTAAAGAGTATTGTAAAGCATCATGACTTTAGTCTTAAAGTTTGATGGATGAGTCTTGTCAAGGCTGGATAGTTCTCTTCATTGCATGATGTTTTGAAGAGTTAGCCTATATGCTCAATAAATCTTCCCTTATAAATACTAGAGGAACAAGCATAAACAATTGGTTTCATTTTGAAAATAATCTAAATATTTGTGGGCCCCATCAAGGGCCTAACATGTACATCTATCTCGAAAGAGTTTATAGCAGCTGGTCAGGATACACTTGACAGAACAGTTAGGAGTGCATTATCAGAATTGTATGGTAGTGTGCGACAATCAGCGAGTTAAACCTGGGTCAGATACCATTAGCAAATAATTATTGGTGTTTGTTTTACCTTACTAGACGTACCAGATGGTGGGTTTGTTGCAGTATAACACTCACAGTGTCAGGTGAGTTTTAGATTACCTTGGCAAGTGTACTGTCCGATGAGGTGTATCTAGCCTTCTGTCACACCAGGTTAAAGCAAACGTAAACAGTTTTTGGCAAGACGTTTTAGACCCCGGGCTGCTGTTACAGTATGTGTATCTGCTCATGATTAGATCCAGGCCATGACTGATAAGATTGATTTTTAGCATTAGCATGAGGAGAATATTATCTGTATGGATCTGTGCATGATTTAGAATTTGGGGAACATAGAGAGTAAGCTTACAGTTTTAACTGGCTGCTTTTCCCAGTGAGTGCCCTGCTGAAGCAACTATGGACTCACTTTCCCATGCGTCTGTGAGTGTGTGTAGGCATTTGCCTACATGTGTGTTGGAGAAAGAAAAACCTGTAAAACGTCTTGATGCCCATTTCAGTGTTTCACAGTGTTTTCTCGTGGGATTTGAGTGTGTGACTGCTCTGGGCACTTCAAGATGTTCTTAACCAGTGAATACAGTTTGTTATTGTTTAGATAAATATAGTTTATGATTCTGTCTTTAGTGTGGTTTAGGTCAATGTGGATCCTGGACAGACTTAGTCTTCCATTTTTGTGCTCTGATCCAGCTGAGGGGTTTTATCCAAACAGTTATGAATATCCATTTTAGAGTGAAAAAGCTGAAATGCATACCACATTGTATTTAATATACGTTTTGCATTGTAAAAGTGTTAACACATTGTCGTGCTGGGATTTAAGATACAAACTCCACTTTGGAAAAAAAGAATCAACCCCAAATGTTTTCATTTTGTGCTAAGCAAGCAGGAATTTCACACTTTCAAGTTGTGAGAGGAATTGCACAGCTTAGAAATGATAAAATACCTAATTCTTTACTCTGGCTGATATTTCCCTGTCTTTTTCCTCCCAGGTATAGCACAACCCAGCCATGCTGACAACAAGTAAAGGATCAAGACGGAGGGTTTGGGTCAGAAGACCGTGTGTATGTTCAAGTCCCTGTGGGTGGATGCCGCTCTTTTATTTCAGCATCGTCTTTGTCTTTTTTCAATCTACACCTGTCCTTGGAACACTGGAACTCCAGCTGGATGAAGAGCAGCCTGTTGGAACCATTGTTGGCGATATCAGTGCTGGATTACCGCCTGGTGAAACTGCTAGTCTTTACTTCATCTCTGACCATGAAGGCACTGGTGTTGGCAGTGACCTCAACATTGATGAAACCACGGGCATCATTACCACTGCACGCCGTCTGGACCGTGAGCAGAGGGACCACTACAGCTTCATTGCTGTGACAATGACTGGAGTGACCATTGAGGTTTCGATCACTGTCAATGACATCAACGACCATGCACCCGTGTTCCCCAAAAAGAAATCCATTCTTAAGATCCCTGAGCACACAGCAGTGGGCACGAGGTTTTCTCTGGAGCCTGCAACAGATGCAGACAAAGACCAGCTCACTACCCAAGGCTATGCTATTCGAGAGGGCAACGTAGGCCAGGTGTTCAGACTGGAGACTAAGAGGGCTGCCAACAAGGTGCTGTATCTGGATCTTGTGGTCAATGGAATGCTGGACAGAGAGAAGCGTTCATCATACACCCTGATTCTGGAGGCCTTTGATGGAGGCTCACCTAGAAGAATGGGATCCATGACCCTTGAAGTGACTGTAACTGACATCAATGATCATGCCCCTGTCTTCAATCAGAGCAGATACCATGCTATTATCTCTGAAAGTCTTCCACAAGGAAGTAGTATCCTACAGGTCAGCCTTGTGTTGTCTGTATTCGTATTCTGTAAGCTAGAAACTTTTCTCGCCCTTGCAAAGCAGTACTCACCAGCTTTTAATTTCTGTTTTCGACTTTCTTGTCTTTGTAGGTGTTTGCAGCAGATGACGATGAAGGTGATAATGGTCTGGTCCTTTATGAAATCAACAGGCGTCAAAGTGATCCTGAGCGCTACTTTGTCATGGATATGAAGTCAGGAGTCATTACTCTCAATCGACCCTTGGACTATGAGCTAAAGAGGGTCCATGAACTGGTGGTACAGGCCAGGGATAACGCCAGCCATCCCGAGGTAACTGGATTACAGCTGGTGTAATTGATTTCATGGATGACTTGTATTTCATGCCATAACCCCCATTGATTAGTTAATATACATTGGCACATAAAAAGCATAAACAAAAAATAAACAACCAAATGAATGAAAAAAAATTTAATTATGAGGAAAAAGGAGTCTTAGTAGTCATTTACTATAATAGGAAACATATTGATTTGTTATCTTTCTCCAGGTGACCAATGCATTTGTGACTATTCATGTTCGTGACTACAATGACAACCAGCCCACCATGACCATCATCTTCCTCAGTGAAGATGGCTCTCCAAGAATCTCAGAAGGAGCCCAACCTGGCCAGTATGTAGCTCGAATATCTGTCACTGATCCAGACTATGGTGAGTATGCCAATGTGAATGTGTCCCTTGAAGGAGGAGATGGGAAGTTTGCTCTCACAACCAAGGACAGCATCATTTACCTGATATACGTAGATCAAGTCTTGGACAGAGAGGAGCGCGATTCATATGACCTCAGGGTGATGGCCACAGACTCTGGCACTCCTCCCCTCAGGGCAGAGTCATCCTTTACCATTCAGGTGACTGATGTAAACGACAATCCTCCTCTTTTTGACCAGCAAGCCTACAGACAAACTATTCCCGAGGTTGTGTATCCTGGATCGTTTGTTCTCCAGGTTACTGCTAGGGACAAGGACCAGGGCCCCAACGGGGATGTCCGCTATAGCCTCCTCAAAGGCAAAAACACACACTCTGATTGGTTTTCCATTGATCCAGTCACAGGGATCATTACCACTGCGGCCGCTCTGGATTTTGAATCAGAGCCAGCACCCAGTGTGACTGTTGTTGCTACAGACAGTGGCCGCCCTCCACTGTCATCCACGGCGAAGGTGGACATTGTTCTTCAGGATGTTAATGATAACACACCCGTGTTCTCCAGCAACTTCTACAATGCCTCCATCAAGGAGAACACTTCCGCTGGGACCTGCTTTTTAGAGGTAAGAGAAACCCTGAAATATTTCCTTCTGAGTCTTCATTTAGCTTTTTTTTCTTTGTCTCCACTCTTCTCATCTTTATGTTGTAAGGGGGAACTGCCATACTTAATTGTCATGGTGCTCAGTCTTGCTGTGTTCTGGCAAAACACCATTGTCCTACTTATGAAGCCAAAACCTAAGTACTCACAGTTTCCTTGTCCTCGCATCTCTTTATTCACTGTCCTTTCACTCACACCCTCCCTTTAAACCCTCTCTGATTACTCCGCTGGCAAATGTCTCATTTATACATCAATATGATTCTGAAAATCAAAGTCACGTCTGAAGTGAAAAGCAGCCACAAAGTCCTCTTTCAGAAATGGATGGTGCACTTAACTTGGAAGCACTGCCAAATTATGAATATGAATGAACGTGATTCAAAAAGCTGGGCTTCGGAAGAAGAAATGAGAGGAAAGGCAGCCATTCGGTGTATTCATTTCAAAAAGAAGATAGAAAGACAGGGACTAAGACTTCACCTGCATTCCTGAAGCTCCTCTGTGGAGATTTACTTCATACTGGTATGTCCTCTTTCTCACCTCATGGGGTTGCCATGGTAACCCAGTCAGCAGAATACGGTGGCTACCCCTGTATCTCGCGGCAGCTGAGCAGTCTTACTTTCATCTTCATTCCACTGGATCTCTGGAGAAACCAAAAAAGGATGACTAGCAGTTTGTCTGCTAGCAAAGTCTTAAGTTCGCATCATGCGCAAGTTTCTCTGTCTCTCAGCTATTTTAAGAAAAGCTTCCAACACTAAAAAGTACACCTGTTCTGTCTAACATGTATATGCAATAGATGGTTGGTGTTCAGTGGAAGCAGTAATTTAATGTAATGAAGATCAGTAATGTGAGCTGCAAACGAAGAGAGGTGCATTGAAGCGTGGCAGGGTCGACTAACGCTTTAACGTGATTATATCAGAACTAAATTTGATCACCACAGATATAACCTGTTCATTGCTGAATTGTTGAACTATGTAATTTGCATCTAATTAGGCTGTTCTGTTGAATTATTGTATCTTTCAACTGGCTAAATGACCCCCCCCCCCCCGGACCTCGAATTCAGTACAGCTGTAATCATTTTTCTAATCCTAGCCGGCAGGTATTCTGGCACTAGGTGCCATCTCGGGTGGTTTTCTTGTAGGCCGGGTGTGAGTGAATAAGGCTTGATTTGCTCCTTGAGGCTCGCTTGAACCGAGCCAAGGTTCTCCAGGAGAGAGTCTCCCCACAGGGGCTGTGACTTGCAGAATAATGGTAGTTGGAGTACTGCTTTTTATCTAGGCCAATACAATATGTGGCCAGTGAGAATCGACGCGGATACACACGATGTTAGAGCTGACATCATAACCTAATGGACTTCGTTCCAGATTTGTTCTGTATTTTCTCCATTTGCCTGCCAACCAACTGTCGAGACTGTGGAGCGTTTGGTATTTTACTCTGTCAAGATTGTGACAAAGTGAAGAATTGGGTCAGCTGGTCCAAAAGCCCCAGATTACATTTTTGTGTGATGTTGTTTGGCACTGACTGTCAGGTTATGTGATATTTTTGGGAATAAGAGCTGAATGAACTATACCAACATTTACAATAGATTTTAATCATTATTATACTGGCCTGGCTTGCCGACTGGGTTTTTTGTGTAAAAGTGGAAGATAATCACCAAATGTGTAATATTTATTCTGTGTCATCATAAAAAGTGTAAGGAACATTAGGCTATATACTGTCTGCACAAAAGGTAAGTGATGTTTATTTTTTATTTATTTATTTTTATTTTCTGCCAAAAACTACCTCACCCATACTACAGATTTATCCTGTCTCTTTTCTTTTCTTTCACGCTCAGTGTTTGTCTGCTCTTTCTTATTTGCTTAGGCTCTGATTCTCTTTCTTTTTATCTTTTTTTGTCATCTTCCTAATGCCTATTCTCACCTTCCGCTCACACATACTGTACATATACATCTAGTTGGAATTTGTAGGAATCTTCTTATCAGTTCATCCTGTATAGTAATCTGTAATGCGCGGCACTGTTTATGGAGCCACGACACAAAGAAGTTATTTATTTCTTGGTTTCCATGCTTTCCTCTTCCTTCACTTCCTTAAAGTATTTCCCAGGCAGGAGAGGTCACAGTGCCTTTGTGTGTGTGTTTGTGTGTCTGTGCACATTCATCAGATTGAAGTTCATATCCTGCGAAGGTAGAGGTCATGAGAACGGCGTGAATTCTAGTTGACAGTGAATCATATGTGAGGTATATACAGTATGCGATGCTTATTAATTGCATATAAAAGCCACATCACATGATCTGTGCGATTAGCAGTGACATGCACACTGCTGCCAATGCTCATAGTATAAGCAGACATCAACTACCAGCAAGCTAGAAAAACATTGATTAAGTAATACAGAGTAGTCTATTCAAATAAAAGTAAAGGGGCCCTTACAGAGAGGACGTAAATAGTTTAGATAGTTGAGAACAAGGCAGCAGAAGTTTGTGTGCGTATGCATGGTTGTGTATCATACATCTGTGTATGTGTACTTGTGTACACGGTAGAAGCCAAGAACTCACTTTCAGCAGGTGATGCATTTCCCCTGTGATGTTCAGCATGTGGGTTCCTGGTCAAGCCTGTTAAACAACACTCAATCATCTCACCAGACACGCAGATGTGCTCAGCTGGGGCATGTACAAAGACATGAAGAATGGCTTGCTTGTTGAAACACTAGAGTACAGTAATATTCTGATAGACTATAATTTTGTATGTGGTTTATAAATATGTCGTTTGTAATACAAAACAAGTAATGTAGACATAGTAGCCAGCAGCGGCCCACAGAGGACCGAATTAACATACTCAGGATTTTGCTTTTCATCTGTCCTTGTGAGGACTTCATCAAATCTTTTAATTACATGTTACATGGTCCTAAAACACGCCGTGAGTCTTGTGCCTCAGAATGTGACATAGCTTCAAAATAAAAGTTCACATTCTGACTTAATACTTCAGTTCAGAGTCATCCTCTGGGCATGCTGTTCTAAGATGAATTCATTTTCACGCGCCAAACAGCTGCTGACTTCAGTCCAGTCTGCCTGTCAGATGTGGTTACAGCTTGCTCTGGATCAGATCCTTTAATAGACAGGCAGAATTCACCTACTGTGCGCGCCTCACTGGTATTCATGTCAAAAAAGAACATAGAGTCACACAAGAGCAGGAGTTCGGTGTGAAGGTTACTGAAGTAGAGCAAAAACATACAGGAAGGAGACAGTTGGAGTTAGTCCTTCTGAATTTCTCATCAAGACCACTTTAATAAACAAAGCAGGTTTATCTGTCAGAGCAATCAGTCAGGGGTCCCACTGCTGTAGTCTATACAGCTCTAAAAGGAAAGACTAATCATATTTGAAACACACACACACGCACACACATGTGCACACTGAGACTCAACATATTTGATAAACCAATACAGCCATAGACATATGGTGAAGCGCTGAAAGCAGGACGGTGTTCATCTTAAGCTTCCTATAACAGACCAGTCTCTTGCTGTTGTTGCGCTGAAAACCAGAGCCAGACCCAACCGCAGCTTCCACTTGGAGCCTGCACGCTCTCCTCCAGCCTAGACTCACAACACACACTCTTCCGTTTTTATTAAGCTTGAAAATGTCAGAGGAAGATGAAATTTATTGTCCTCCCTCCTGCTCGTTCTCGTGCAGTGGCGGCTGTGCTCTAAGACAGTCTTGCTCCGTTGAAACTTCATCTTGTGTGTTTTTAATTAATCTGTCAGTGTGTTGAAATTGCTCGGATCTGTGGATGAGGGAAGGGGCACCACAGGTCGGAGCGATCCTTGCCCACCACGCGACATCTAACAGTTGCATCTAACAGGTGATCAACGATGACAAATGGTTGGGTTCACACACTAGTGCGATCGAAACTTGGGTCAAACATTTCATGCTGTTAACAGCTGGCCTCTGTTCTGGCACGCTTACTGTTACCGCCTCATTCCCCGGGTCCCTCTCACGGTCTCGCGCATCTCTCAGCTGCCACCGGTGTTGACAGGATGTATGTGATGAGGGATTAGGATGGTGTGTCTGCTATGGGAACTATTCTCATAAGATCCATCAACACTCCCTGTGAGTTCATCACCTGTTGGTGCCATGAATGAAATCTATCGTAGTTTCATAATCAAGTCCAGCCTTTGTACATAACGAGGTAGGATTTATTTGTTTACATTAAAAACTCAAAGGGGCATTTTAAAGATCTTAGGACTTTGAATATACAGTATGAATTCCACTTTAGCCATGGCAGCATACGTCGGTTGGTTGCTTACGTCTGTCAAACAGAACATTTCATGAGCTCACACTTTCCCATAGTTCCTCCATTAAGTTGATATTACACTTGAGTCATGACATATGATGACAGTATACATTACTCCAGCTTGTGACCGTGCAACCATGTTGCATTCACTGCCCTCCTTTGTTAATGAATGCAATCTGTATTACTACACTCTTTCTATTTTCTGCAGTAACCACAGATATTTTCCGATGTACCAGGAATGAAACTATTTATTACATTAGACCAAAACTAGAAAAACAACTTGTGTTATACTGGTGTAAGAACTAGATCAGTTCAGAGTCTCTTCTGATCTTGATAGTATCTCTCGTTTTGCTGGAATTGGTTCAGTAGCATTCAGCCTTAAAATATTACCACATTTCCTTTTGCAAAAGCATTTTCTATCTCTTTGGTGGCTGTGCTTGGTTTGTGTGTTTGGTTTGTGTAAATAGTTATTGTTTTTCCTTCTTTTCTCTCAGATGCAGGGGTTTGGTTTCATATCACTAGCTGTTGGCATATGTTGTGTTTTAAACCTATCAGAGTGTTCATTCATGTGTGATCTGAGTGGCCACTGCCTCTGTGGAGAGGATGGCCTCACGCCTCATTAAGCCCAATACTCTGTACCATATGGCAGTCACGGTTTCTCTTTTCTCTTTCTTTATGTCTGTCTCCAGTAAGACTGGTTTCTGTTTCGTTTCTTCTTCTTGTGTTATTTTTGGTATTTCACTTTTTATTCTCTTTTATTAGTATCTAAAGTTTTTACCTCATGTCTTTTGCCCCTATGTCTGTTTCGCTGGTCTTGGCAGCTGCATCGTTTCCTCAGCTATTTTAAAAGACTTGTGCGCGAGACTACCAAGTATGGAAAGTATTTTTTTCACTGTACTGTTTAGCTTGTTGTTTTTGCTCCGAGCACTAAAACATGTATAGTTTTATTCTCTTCTGGAATGACATAAGCATTTATAAAATACTCTTTAGCAGAAAACGGTAAGATAAAATGATGAAATAGTCATTTTGTCTATTTGTCTTATTTTAAAGTTTTAAGATTCAATCAGAAACCAAACAAAACACGACTTAATGCAAAGGGTTTCTGAAGCTGAAGGGGGGGGCTCTTTAGCAATAACACAGTGGAGGTATGTCCTCTGTTCTGTGGGGCACATGGATATCAAACCTAAGCAGGCCCAAGAACAAAGGAAACACACACACACACACACTCATGCACACTCTTTGTATCTGTCTCTTCCCTTCTGTCTGTCTTTCTAATCCGGTGCTCTTGTGCTGGTCTTTCACTGTGCCTCTTTGCAAATTTATCTGCCATCCAGACATCCTCTCTATCTCTGTCTGGGCCTGCACCATCACTGTTTCATGTGTTATTGCTCCAGTCCTCCGTCTAAATCCTACCTGCGCACAAAATCTGCACGTACACACCCCACACGAGCAGCGGGGGAAGCTCTCCGTAGTTCATGGGGTCACACTAATCTGATTTCACGACAAACTGAGTTAGGTTGGTGTAAATTAGTACGCTGCCTATGTTCCTCTCGATTGTATTTGGTTTTGGAGGAGTTCTGAAGTTTGGGGCAGCAGGTGGTCAATAAGCTACGGGTCAGGGGTGGTACAAGAGCTCGTTTCCCAGTGTATCAGATTCTGTCATTTCGGCTTTACAGAGAGCCACATGACTTTTGAAGTCCCAGTTGGGTGTGACCAAAAAATCTCTGAGGTCTGAGTTTGTGTCACAGTGTGCGAAAATATGTGAATGAGTCTTTCTTTGTTGTCTTTGTGCACAACTCCACATCGAGCCTTTCAGTTGTTGTCTGTCTGTCTGTGTGGGTGGGTGTGGGGAAGTGCTGTAGCTGCAGCGGCCTTGAAGTTGTTATCTGGTGTTGTGTCCCACTTCACTCCACCCTATTTATTTTCTTTTGAAGGGGTCAATGACAGTGCAGCTACAGATACTTGTTGAATCAAAATGAATCCCTCATTTAATCATGCCACTTGTCCTCCTCTTCCTTCTCCTTCTCACTAAGTGAACTCATGTGAAGAGCGATGCTTAGAGAAACAGAGACAGAATGGGAAATATTCCAGATGCAGTGTTGCATTCAACATGCCAAAACACACAATATTAAACTATATTACTGATCCTGCCTGGTCTACATGAGATCACAGTAATGGCCGACAGAGTATTTTATATTCATGATGGTTGTCATTAGGTCGCTCACCCTCTTCACATGCCCCTGTCATGTGTGCACCTCATAGCAACTTCTGTTTGGATGTAAGCATTTATAGGTATAGTTCTTACCATGAAATATCTATTAAAGGTAAGAGTGAAACTAATTTTCCACTTCCCTACAGTGGAATATTTTACAAGAGAGTTTCGTACTCCGTCCCACCTGCCCACACTGTTTTTTCTCTCTTTTTCCATTGCAGTCTGAAGTCTGTACACTACATTGTGCACAATTGTTAGCTGACAGGAAATGTACAATAAAGGATTGAATTCAATTGAATGCAATGAACAGTAGACAGAAGAAGCGCAGGATTAAACACTGGACGCTATGAGCGTTACGGAGCAAAACCACAGGAAAGAAAGCCGGAGATATATTTCCACTGTGGGCCTCTGTGCATGAGAGTGTGCATGTGTGTTTGTGGTCACTCGCTGTGGTCTGTCAGACCGGCTTGGAAGGATTACAGGAGTGGAAATAACTTAGCTGTTTGCATGGGCAACTGCTGTGATTTGTTTCAATGAACTGCACAAATCTTGAACTGTAAAGACCACAAGACACAGAAGAATAAAAGAGTGATTACCAAAAAAATGAACTGAAATAAAAAAAGAAACCAATAGACACAAGACAAACTGATTTATTGATTTATTTACCGTGATTATGAACTGTTTCCAGGCATCTTTGACTCAGCAGAAGACGCTTCATCTTCAGACACTCTCTGGAGGTTCTGCGGTACTGGAGCCTTCTGGACTCAGTGAACCCAGGACAAGCGGAATATTAATTTAATAAGTAGCCTTGAGATGAAGAATAAACCTCAGTGTATTTTTTCCTTTTACATTGACAACCATCTCAGCGTATTTTTTCCGAAAACCTGTTTTTATTTTAGCTACCACGGCATTTATAAAAGTCTCTTCATTCGTTATATTAAATTCATATCTACTGAGTGAAGATCGAATGGATCAATGATTTAAAGATGAATAGCTAAAAATATTCTTTGAAAGACCGCTTGCTGTAATATTTGTATAGTGCTACTGACATTAACAGTAATAATACATATCATGTTTGCCAGAATGACAAACAGCCTTGATTGCTGTATTTCATGAATGTCTGGCATTTGATACTCGTGTCGTTGACAGTTTCAGATGATTCAGGGTGGTCTGTCGTTCTCTGACCAACCCGAATGTAACTTGTTATTATCTCTCTTGCCACCGGACCTGTCAGTTTTCCTACCCTGCAATTTTGACAAGGCTCTTGCAAGGACAACAACAGAAGCATGTCTGACAGTTGGATCACTCATAAGGTGTTTGTGTTGGAGCTGTGTAAGGACCTCTAGATGAATCGTACTGACATGAAACAGTAGTTGCTTCGTGTTGTTTTAACCTCATAGTGAGTACATTTACAGACATTTGGCCTGGGCAGCAGGTGTTGGCTGAGACTAGGTAAATCATCATATTTGGCCTCTATCTGTCTTGCTGTAGTAAGTGATTTTACTTTTAGTGTAAGGATGTGTCAAATTCAATGTCAATTTTGAAGAAACAGCATTTTTGGTGCATGTGGCCCAAATTCAGCTCTGTGGTGTTGGATCAGATTAACTGCGGCCTAACACACCCTGGTGTGCCGTGTACCGTGTAGGAAATTCTTTATACAACTTGAAATAAATCTCGCGGAATGTCCATCTCACAGAATTCAGCAGTAAAAGTGCTTCTAGATGATGTTCTCAAGCCAAAGTGCACAGAAAAATGTGGAGGAGGCGTACATTAATACATTACTGTAAACACGAGAGCACTCAGCTCAGACCCGTGACAGATTTCATTTCTGCTATCAAAACTACGACAAGCTGTTGGTGTTTGAAGATGTTGCTTTGTTGCTCCCAGAGGGATTCAAGCATTTGACAACAGGAAAAGAAGCAGGCACGCTGCACTCGCCATCGTTAAATGTCAACATCTGGTGTCCTAGCTGCTGTCACTCACCGCAGCTTAATGTCTTCACATCATGCCTCAGCAGAATGCGGCGGCTGCAGAAAACAGCAGCAGATGGTTGGTTGCATGATGAAAAGGTTTGCATTTTATATTGAATCTGATTTTCTGCCCGTTCATTTTCACACAGATAGAATGAAAATGGATTTGGTGCAAGATTTGCTTTAAATGATTTCCTCTTGACACTTTTTGGCATGTCATTTTTATTCACAAATTAAATCCCAATCAGTACTTATTTGCCAGAAGCTAAACCACTACATATATGCAATGCTTGAGAAAATCAGGGGTAGTAGGAAAAATCCCACTATGCAGAATGCATGCAGATAATACAAATATAATACAAATACATAATCTGAATGTTGATTTTTTTATAGAAGACAAACTGTATAAACCACTACATTAAAAGTTGTCCAAGTCTTGATTGTCAATGGAGGGACATATCTAAATAAGGCAGACATTAGTATTGGCTAATGTCCTACTTGCTATAGACTTAATTTAGAAAGGTATGAAGTGCAAGTGCAGTACACAGACGCATGCATGCATGTATAGCCATTCATAGACGGCAGTGCTTTCCCTCAACCACAGACACACACATGCACATTGGTAAACACCCACGCCACTGACGGGCTGTTGAGAGTATTTTGTGTTTAGCTCCAGGGGACAATTATAAAGGAGCGCCGGATCTGCTGCTCAAACAACGGATCGAGGGCTAATGTGAATCTTTTCTACTCTTAACCCTTTGTTTCTTATCTAAAGCGTGGTTCTTTCAAGTCATGCAGATGGAGAAGCTGAGATCACTGAAAGTGCTGAGCTGATGATATCACATACACTGAATAATGTATAGCCTAGTTGTCGCACTGACACCTGCATTGACAGTGATAAATAGTCTGCTCAAAATGATGGCTGTTTAAAAACCTTTCCATAAAAGGGTTAAATTAATTGCATTACGTTATAAATTTAATGAAGCATACAGTTTTCACTAACATAAGATTTGCGTGCAGAAGTGTGCAGCCTTTACATTCTCTTGCTCGGTGAAATGCTCCAAATCATGATTTTAACAGCTCTTCTTTATCACTCTGATTTTCTTTATATCTACACTTGACTGCATCCATTTCAATGTTGCTAGAATCAAATATTTGTTGGTAGTATTAAATATATATCAATATAATATATAGCATGCCAAACTGTTAACAATGTAAACTGCAGTGCACCATTGTGGGCACAGTTGGGATATTACATGGCATAATTTAGACTGTGAATTTGAGGGAACAGGTGCTGCAGTAAATATTGAAATCATGTTATATCTGACACAGGCAGGGAGGTTATATCATATCAAAATTGTGCTATTGACCACCATTAAACAGAAAAGGATTCCCTAAGTTAGAGCAAACATGCATAATCACACTGCAGGTTATATGGTGTAAAATATACAATATAATGCATGAACCTCAATAAAGCACTTAAAGGTTTTTAGTATAGACTGATTCTTAGTAATGAAATGACTTGCTTTGCTTAGAGGGAATGAAGAGAAAAGAGAGTGATGAAGGATAACTGCATGTAGTGTGAAAACCTGAGTGCGGGATCCAGCAGTTGTGCTGACGGTTACCATGACAATGAGACACGTAGAAGGAGGATGGGGGAGGTGGGGCCCAGCCAATTCATCACCAGTTTCTCTTGTAACATGTGCAAGTGTGTGTGTGTGTGTGTGTGTGTTTGTGTGTGTGTCTGTCTGGGGTATGTCCTTGAAACAGGCCATTTATTCCTTATATACCTGGTGTGGACACGCATTTACACACGCACAGGTACAAAAGTAGAGCAGTGCAGTAGAGACTTGAATTGGGAGCAGACTGCTAGTAGGGCAGCCGAGGCAGGCAGTTTGTCTTCAAGCATTTTCCAGCGGGAGTGAACGAGAACCCATATTTCGTTTAGTGTTCAGTGTCTCGTTACCTTCCACAACATGTAGACAGACAATGGTATCACAAAATGCCACAGGACAGCGCTGGAAATGCTGCTGATAGGATGATAATGACTGCAATGAAGGGGCAAACTGGAGTAACCAGGGGTGTGCAATTTGGACTATGAGTGTGTTTGTACACGAGGAATCTTCCATCCATAGGTATTTTTCATTGCTGTCGGGGGCAGAGTGGGGTCATGTTATTATAACTGGGTACAGAGGGGAGCAGTCAGACAGCCTTCATACGAACACTCCACCACGTGAGGGATGATCACCATTACTTCATACAGTTGGCATGTGTATGCGTGCGTGTGCATGTGGTGGGGGGAAGTGTGATGGTTTTCAAAGAGTTTTCACCCATCGTTCAGTGGTAACCATGGTAACAGGACTCACAGGACCACAGGGAGGGAAGAGACAAGTAGGGGGGGGGGGGGGGGTTAGAGGGTGAGACAGAGAGAATTACAGGGACTGGGGTTGGCATCTGTATCTTACGATAAGCAATGATGAAAACTGCAGTGACACAAAGGGAAAAGTAGTTTGGTTTTTCTGGCCATGCGATTAATCAAAGTACATTTTAAATGACATTTTAATTGTGAAAATAAAGAGAAATTACAGAATTTGCGTGAAAACACACAGACCTCTGTAAAGTCCGAATTGATGATAGTGGGGTCACATGTAACACACGTGGAGATCAATCTCTCCAGATTAGTTTGCTGCTTTTCATTCCCTACAAATTGCAAAAACATTCACTTTCACTGTAGATAGAATTACACACTGTTGTTTCAGAAATTAATAGTTCCCTGAATTCCCTTTAAGTTGGATATACACATAGATTTTCTCTGATTTCCTTCTACAGTAACCACGTAATGTTTAGTGTGTGGCATCTCTTTGTCTATTACATGTACAATTTAACGCACTTTTGTAAAACAGATAAAAATGTGCTTGCACCAAAAGTGTGACTTCATGCGAGGTTAACAATTCTCAGCTGGTTGAAAAGAAACATGTCCGTGTTTTATTTGCATCGCCTCTAAATCCCTGTGGTCTGCCGCTGCTTTGAGCTGAACTGAGGTAACGCTTACTGTGCTTACCGTGCACAGCAGAGGATGAGGACTAGTCATTTAAGTTAGCAGAAAACTAAATTCGTTATTAAGTTTATTCTTTATTCATGGGTTCTTTTCTTACTTATCTAAACTCATGATTCCGGTTTTCTCTCTATATAATTCAGCCTTCACAATACTTCCCCTTCTGTCTTTTTCAATTCATCTTATAACAGAGACTCTTGACAAGCACACACACTTTCAAACACAATATACGCAGCCTCCAACTGTGGCTCCAAATGGAGTTCTTTGTTTTCTTAATTGTCAAATTAAACATGTCACTCCACTTGAATGGGACACATACGCCAGCTGCCAGCTCACCCAGAAGAAATTGGGGGTTTAACCGCCCTTCATTAAAAGAAAAAACAAAAAAACTTGAACATGCTTGTAAAATGTCTCTCTCACAGATGCACACACACACAAAGAGGAGGGGATGAGGAAAAGTGGCTGCAATCTTTTGTCTGTCACAGAGTGAGCCTGGATGGATGACCCCCCCCCCCATCTGGTAACAATCACCTCACAGACTGCCTCAGACTCGTGTATGTGTGCGACACGTTTAGTTTAAAACCATCACTGGGGACATTTCTGCACTCTGAGGACAACTCCAAGTTGTTTTTCAGCTTTTTTAGGTTTTAGGTTCAAATGAGGTGAGCGCTGGGGGGTAGGAATTTGGTTGTGAGAGTTTAGACTAACATGCATACGCTTGTAAACATGCGCACTACTCGTGAGCATATAGATGTTAGGACAAGCGTATGTATGTCTGTCTCCGTGTTTACGTGTGTGTTTCTAATCCCTGAGTGCCACTAGAAAGGTCCATCCATCCCGAACCTGTCTTTGAAATATGAAGGAGGAGGAGGGAGGGACGTGCTTTCGGAATGAAAGAACTACAACATAGCAGAATAGAGTGGGCTCTTTCTATTTGTCCAGCAGAAGTCCTGTTCTTGGCCTTTTCTCCAGCTGCCTCTCTTTCATAGTGAACTGGATGTAACCCCTGTAGTGTTGTCCTGGTTGCCCAAAGTGCCATACAATGCACACCCATGTTTCATGCTGCGGAACCATTTTTCCTGGATCATTTAGCTTAGTTAATGTCTTCCTCTGCACAGCCCTAACAACACATGATTAAAGCTAGATTCAGACCCGTCTTTATTGCTCAAAGATCAACCAGTGGCTTATTTAATATTAAGCCATTAGCTGTAGGTTCTCTATAGGAGCAATTTCGCAGGATGTTAAAGAGAAACTTTCGTTAAAATAAGTAAATTGAGAAATTGGCAGATGTAATTGTTAGAAAGTGAGACGAAGGTGTATCCCTCTCACATTTAGTCTAAAACAAGGCTTTTTGAAAAAATGCCTTCGGTTTTCTTTTCTGCCCCTTCTTGTATCTCCATCTTCTCTTTTTGGTTTCAAACATGGCTCCAATAACACTCAGCCTGTGCTCTGTGTAATGAAATCGTTTGGCTGCTTCTTCCCCCTTCCATCGCTTGATTTAGAGCACTGTAGTCAGGTCCACATTTTCACAAGGTTAGGTTTGATGAATAAGGCTTCTTCTGGCAAGGCTTTCTAGGCGTCTGTGTGCATAAGTATGTGTGTGAGCTGCGCGTCTCTCTCCTTTGCCTTACATCAGCGAGGCATGATATACACCAGAGAGCGTTTGGCTGAAATCCTAAATGAGATGCACTAAGTCACCAGGGCAACAGATAAATACCTGAGTCTCTCCAGGGCAAGTGCGAAAAGACGATCCAGATCCGCTTCAGGTAGAAAATCTAAATTAAAACTTCAAATAATAAACTAGATTTAAAAAAAACTCTGCTTACTGAGTGCTGCTAAGGACGGAGAGATGCAAATGAGACAGACAGGCATGCAGGTGGACTGGCAAACAGACTCATATTCAACCATACAACTGATTTCATGGTCTGGTATAGGATGCTAATGCAACGCTGGTGGTCCGTGTGGAGTTGGCGCGCTGAGTGTTTCAATAATCCTTCTGTGGTGCACGTTGCCCATTCTGACACACACAAGCTCGCACACGCATAGACACACACACACATAGCTGTGGCAGTTTTACACTCGATAAGTCAGCCACTCAGTTGTTCTTGTATGTGCAGTGCGTCTCTAGCTCGACGCTGCTGACCTCCAGGCTTACAGACATGGAGGCATAGGTCACCTTGGCTTGAGTGAATGCACACGTAAAACACACACTCACACACACTTGGCCAACAACTGCTTTATAAAGTGACTTAGTTGTGGTACCAGAAATTCCACAGTTCAGAGTCCTTTCGTCAGTCACAGTTGTCCCCAGGTGGAGACAAGCTCCTATAGATTCTGTTGTTGGGTGAAGCAATGGAAGACGGGATACCAGAGACCTGGATGAGGCCCATAAGCATTCGGCCTGGTTTAGCCATCAGTCTCTTTCACTACAGTAACGGAGAGGTGGGCTCTCTTTGTTGTTTGTCTCTTTGTAAGTTTTCCAGGCATAAAAAAAATACTTTCACGCCCCGTCACCTGTGAGAGAATCACAGCTGACAGCTCCAGCCTAGAGCCTTAGCCACAACTTCCACCCAGTTAGTTTTTCAACCCGAATTAACATAACATTTTAAAAGCTGTTGTGAGGTTCTGAAAAACATTTGTGCAGCAACAGTAGCTGGAAAGCCATAGTAGGTGCACAAAGAAAGTGAGTCATGTGCCATTGAAAATGAAAATTATTTATCCCTCTGGCTTCAGTTTTTACTACAGGAAGTAGTTACCTGTAGATTTTGCATTTGGCTTTGGGTGGGTCCATTAAGACATGTAGATACAATGCTCTAAGATATCCAATGTTGTTCACGCTGTTACACTTTTGGGTGAACTGTGCTACATTTTTGTCGGAACACAGAAAGAAAAATAATACTAATACTGCTAATATGCGTCTTAAGGACTTTTCGCTTTGATTAGACCAGATGCTTTTTTGATGGTACAAAGTAATTATCCTAATGTCGTGCTGTACAGCTGTTTCTTCTTGTAATTATTGTGTTTTGGAAAGAATGTTTGGGGCACAAGTGCATCTCACTGTGGCAATTACTGGACACAGAGTTTGGAAGATTGGCAAACAGGTGGAGCAGTTATAGCCACAACAAAAGCAATGTTTCTTAATACTTACTGTGTTCGCTGCTCTGACAGAGATTTATGTTTATGCGAAATTGAAAAATGTGATTATGAACCTCATTGTCGTCGCTCAAATTTTTGATTTAGACTCAACAAAGCTTTGAAGGGGAGGCAGCGTTGGTTAGCCAGCAGACTACAGAGCCAGTAAAGAGGTAATGTGAGATGTATAGGCTACAGCAGACCTATGGAAACACAGAGACATTCATTTACAGTCCAGCTATAAAGATTGAATCTGTGCTATTAAGCTGGCCAATGGCGTCCCTCTGCTCCTTCTCTCGTATGGAAAAATTCAAAGGGAACTATTACTGTGATTTACTGTTCACAGGTCTCAGATAGTCTTTGTTTGAGTGTGGGTCTGTTCTTTCTTTCGCTTTTTGCTCCTCTCTCTCACTTTGCTTCATTACACTTGTGCACAGCGCCAGCCATACACATGCATGAGTTCCATACTCAGAGCATCATATGCTGTACAGTGTGTGGCGTGTTTACACATGCAGTAAACCTTGGAGTCTTTGTGTGTGTACACATGGGTTTATGTAGTATTTCCCTGCAGGGTTTCTGAGGTGGGGTTCAGAATCTCATATGACCCCCCCCCCCCCCTCCAATGTCCTGATCAATTACAGCTACTATAATAACATGAGGCGCCACTTCCTTTTCAGCCCCCCACCCTCCCTTCTTCCTCTTTGGTAAAGTTGGCAGTAAAGCACACTTGCTTGCCTAATTTATATTTTTTACAGGACATGGATGTTAGGGTGACTGTTTTTAATACAGGTATTTAACTATTCTATTAAATATCTTAAAATCAGTTTTCATCATTATTGATAATTTTACCTGAAATTATTAACACATTTTTTAGAAGTAGCTGAAAAATCATTTGCCCCATTTTGTCTTTTTCTTTTCTCTTACACTTGGAATCAATCACACAGAGCCACACTAACACTCCCACATGTTCCATCGCTCTGTGCTACTCTTCATGTATTGAATGGTGGGAAAAAGTGAATTATCATCAGTGATCTCAGCCCCGCAGCACCGTACTCTGCATCTGGCATACAGTTTAGCGCTGACCGGTTCCAGGGTGAGTCAGATGAGAAAAAATTAATCTAATTATGCTAAACTCACAGCGAGTGACGGCTGCAGTGACATAGAGGACAGAAGTGGGGACAAAGAAACAAAGAACACTTTGATTAGGTTTAGAGATGGTAGAAAATTTGAATGAGGGCAGTGTGTAAGAATTAAGTAACCAGTTCTTTCATTCAATCATCTTGCCCCTGAGCAATAGATTAAGCAGACGTGTGCAAATATACACATATGCGTGTCTGCTTTATCCATCTTTCTGATTGGATTATGGTCTGGGTTCAGAGCAGAGTGGTGAGCTAGGACCCTAAGCCATCTGTCAGCCTTGTTTCTCCAACACAATGTATGTGCACAGATGCAAATGGAAAGTGAGAATGACGAAACCTCTGTTCCATTTTGCTGCCATTAACTGGGAAAAAAATCAATCTTAAGTTTGGTCTTATTTTTAAAACATTACATGATTAGTTACGTGGCAATTAGGTTTCATGGCCCAAACGCCTGTGGAAACTCACTTTGTAAAGAATGTCATCCATTGACAGCTGTGAATTTTGTGCTTTCTTCAGCCCTAGATGGTTGGTTTCAATCTGTCATCAGTGTTGTTGTGAACCTGCAGCACTCTGTATGCTGCACTGGTGAGCTGTTAACAGAAGAAAAAAGAAACATGTTTAAAAAAACAAGCAAAAATGTACAAAAAAAATCCAAAACTACAATTAAAGCTTTTGAAACTTGATATAAAATGTCTCACATGCTTCGTGACGAGACGCACATGTCTGTGTTCCGTGTCCCTGCTGGGTGTTGACAAAGTTTCAAGCTGGTCCATACAGGAGAAAATGTGGAATGTTGCACAAGCTCTCGGAAAACTACAACTTTTAGTTGCTTCGTCTCCTTAAGCATAAAATCGGGGTCTCATCCGAGCCCAGGTTCACTTAGTCCCAGTTGTCATTTACCTCTTATGCACTATAGTAACCTGAGGTCTGCTTCGTGTCTGCACAATTTGTTGCATTAACCATGTTTCCTGAAGTACGTGCATGTGTGTGCAGTGTATGCAGTAAGTGAACGATTAGACCTGTTTGGGTTTGACTTCATTTTGTGCGTATACATTTAAGTAAATAATGTGGAAGGCGAGCTGAGTGCAGTGTTTGGGAGTGTGTAGGAGAGTGGAACATGAGTGGCTGGAAGGTAATCTCTCATGTCAGCGGTCGCTGACTGGGAAGCCAGAGTTTCAGCCATGTAATGGTTCACGTAAACAAATTATACATAATCTCCTTGAGAATGTTTGTGTGTATTTCTGCGAATAGTTATGCGTTGACAGACATCTTGAGCTCTGGTTTTCTATGACAGAGACAAGGATTATTGATGAGATGTTGAGGAAGAAATACGGTTTACCTTCTTATCAGACAGCCGATCACCAACTTAAAGATCAATGTAAACTGGCTGGAAAAACAGTTTTAGACTAAATTACCCTGACATTTACAATCTCTCTCTCTTCCCTTTCCTTCATACAAACAGTGGTGTAGAGTGACTTATAGGAGAGTTTACAATGCTGACTGGTTGTCTAATGTTACCCCCTCCCTTACACACGCACACAAATGCACATCCAATCCCTCTGTCATCCTGCGAGGTTGTGTTTCACTCTGTGGCGTCAATATTTTATGCCCCTTATAGCGCTAGAGCTAAAACATTTACAGGCCTATTGATCATGATCTATTGGTATGAAAAGTGCAGATTAGTGGACCACTCTCCCAAATCCAGACGCAAAGAAATAGTGGCCGAGAATGTTTAGACTGTGTCTTCTACCTTCGCTGTAGTGCCTGTGTTGTTCAGAGAGCATGTACCTCACAGTGCAAAACATCACAGCACATAGCTCGAACCTAACCTAGTGCCAGAATAATTTTTCATCTCTCTGAAGTCATCCAATCTGGAAATCATTACCTTGCTTTGAAGACATCTCTTGCTCCCGAACTCTGATGACAAGTCAGCTTGTTCAGTTCCTCCCTGCCCTGTGTGTTGCCTGAGTACATGGGGGGGGTAGACTTTTGGTTTTTGAAGAGAGCGTTTTCTGTCAGACAAGATAAGCATCCTTGTTGTGCCCTGAGAGATTGATGGCACATGGTTAGTAGGACTGCTCATTCCAAAATTCTAAATCAAAGTTATGTTACATGACTGCTTCATGTCTTATTCTCAGCGTTATGCTGCGAGAGGCTGTGAGGTTTGAAAGTTTCAGACCAACAGTCCAACAACCGCGTACTTCCTCTGAATTAGCATGTGAACAGTCCAGGAATATCACATGTTGTTAAACTATGTTGTAAGGCTCAAAGAGACCAAAGAGACGGGGGATTCTAACAAATATCAGAGCTGGTTTATTTAATCTACTACCTCTACAATATTCTTGGACACAATGAAAAGAAAAAAAAACACACTGTCATTGATTAGAAGAATTGGATTAATTCCCACACTGTGAATGAAAAAGAGGTTTTTTATGTAGATATTGAAATACAGTATGATTGCTGGATTAAGGTACACACTTTAATCAAACATGTTTTTCATATAAAAAAATGCTTAAATGAATCAAATACCTAATTTTCCCATTATTGTTTAAACCCACTGAGTTAAATGAGGTAATACAAACAACCAAAGGAAACGAAATATATTTGCTAATAGAATCTGACCCAGTTCTCTCCTGTGGCTTGTCTGAGTGGGAGTGTTCCCATGTGTGACTTGTTGCCATGGTAACAAACAAGGTGACAACCACACCAGGGGGTCTTTTATACCACCTCTTAAGCTGACTCTCACCATAATTGAAACATTTATGTTTTAGAGAATTAGTCACATTATAGTGTTGCACATGCAAACGTGCACACACAAAAACTCACGGCTAGCTCTTTTATTAAGGCTGTATGAGCAATCCAGATGTGTTGTCCTGTGATTTGACTCCCATAATGAACAAATGAAAAGCTCGTTTTGTCTACAGCAGCTGTCTGCAAAGTGTGTCTTCTTTGTTATTTTACTGGGCTTTGGTCATAGTTGGTTGGGATTGGTTTTCATACCCAATCCCCGATGCCTCATACAGTCTAGCTGTCACTTTGGGATGTTCACTTATACTGTATACATATGTGCATTTACACATATGCACACTTTCTTTCTCTCGTCACGCACACACATAAACACACAAAGTTTGCCCCGTCTCTGTAGGTAGCACGCCTAAATCCCATGTTTAGTCATGTTTTGATTGACAAGAATTCTTTTTGCCCTTGTTCACAGTGAGGTTTGCATAGTGAATAAAAATAGAGGCTGTTTGAGTAAAAAAGAGCCGCAGAGAAACGTGCACCAAGTGAGCATGCTCTGTGCAGCTCGCTTCAAGCCATGCGGAGGCTTCATGCTGTGCGCGGCGGTTATATCGTCTACATGTTTCTTTCTGTGTGAGAGAATTTTGGATGTGAAGGGGGAGTTTAAGCACAGCTTAGATGTGTAAATCAATGCTGTGCTACATAGAGACTTAGATGTAAGAGAGAAAAAAATCTGTCACCAATCCGTTTATGTGTGTAAGAGGCAACATGAGAGAGGGGGAGTCGATGGGTGTGCGTGTTTCTCCTGGGTTGCTGCTCTACTTTAATTGAATCCGAGGTGTCAAATACATGGCAGCATGCTGCGACTGCTGAGTCAGACAAGAATAACCGGCCTGTTATCACCCTGAATGATGTGAAGGTTTTAGAAAAAGCAAACCATAACATAATTGTTTTCTTGCTTGTGTATCATCATCTCATCACTGGGCTTCATACCCTATTAGCAAAGTTACAATACACCAACTCTGCACTTTACAACCAACAAATCATTTCTGATAGCTTTATTTGTTCATTCGCCAGAAAAGACAGGCCTGGCTCCTCTACGAAGAGTAAAGTGTATGTGTACGTAATCCATCTTTTGTGCTTTTGATGTGATTCACACTGTCACACGTTGTTTAATCGTCTGTGCAGATATGACCTCAGAGTTTCCACCTCTATTACCAAGCATGAGCAATGCCTTCATAGTACTGTCAAAGCCCTTTTCTTAATTTCTTCATCAAGCAGATACATCTAAAAACAACTAAATAAAGAGCAGATGAACTGAAATGCAAATGATGAAGTTAAAACTCTTAGATACGGTTTATTGAAAGAAATAAACAGCAGCTTAGCTTTATGTTGACAAAGAGTAAAGGCATGTGTGTTTTGTTTTATGCTTTCAAGTGCCCCTGTGCGCTTTCTTGTGTGCTTTCTGCACAGAAGTCAGGTTCTTGAACATATCGTCTGGAGCAGAACTTCCTTTTCTGGTCCTAACAATAGTGGCAGCTTCCTGGTTTATCGCATCATTTCCTGTCTTGGTTCTAATACTGTTCCGCACCGCAACGTCCGGTCTAAGTGGAAATCCACCCTGTCCTGTGAGTACGGAAGGAGGGGGTAAAAGTTGAAAGATCAGGCAAAGCTACGTTTTTAATATGAATGAATATTGAACATGTACATGTAGCATGTACTTTACAGCAATTCCCCCGTATCTCACACTTAAACGTCATGCACACAAATTGTATGATATTTAATGGTTTAGAACGATAATGAATGCATACAGTTGAAAAGGATACAAAACTAATACCACTAATACTCCTTACTTCTCTGTGTCTGTGTGTGTAGTAAAATGCTTTGATATTGCACTTGCTTGCTTGTGTGTGTGTGTGTGAGTGTGTCAACCATCCAAATTTTTTTGTGGAACAAAGGCTCTACTGCTCAGGTGGTCTAGCGTGTTCTGAAGAATGCATGCATCTTCTAGTCCGACTCCTAAACGCGTGCTTCTCTTTCCATAATCTACAGCTTCATTTCAAAGTCTGTGTATATAGGGCAAGCATTCGGGAATACTCAGCAGTGACAAACCCATGCCGCTCTGCTGAGCTGTGTTTCAACATTGTGGACTTAAGACATGCCAGTAAGGCTGAATCCTCTGCAGGGTCTGCCCGAAGGGGTCACCTGATATACCTGGCCCAGAGCCTTGTTTATAACAACTGTTGAGTGTGATGAAGGATGCAAAGACTTGCTGTGTGTTGTACGACATTATGCAGGCAGGTTAGAAGAGAACAGGCACAACTTACACAATGCTTACAATTTAATCTATAAACTTTCTCTTCATCCAACAAAAACTTTATATTTAAATGTTGGGTGTGTGGAAACTGAACTAATGGGTAATGGCAGGTTGTTTGCCTGGAGCTTTACTATTGTCATAGTTCATACGTCACCTTGCTTGCATGAAGTTTGTGTAATGTTCCTCACTGATTGTAGCAAATGATCATATGTAATCATGTAGGATTACCTCATTTTACCCAGAACCGTCGGCTTGATGATGTGGGCTCATCAAAATCAAGTCACATCCTGTAAAGTAAAATGATGTGTCGATCCTCCCACGGGAACTGATGAAACAATGTATGATAGCTTCACACAGACTAGACAGGCATCTGTTACGTGAACCCATCTCCTTCCTGCGCTTTTCTGCCTATGCCCCACGTGAACCGTACTTTCCAGACTAATCAATATGTCGTCTTCACACAGAGCCCGTATATCACACAGCTTGATGTTTGCCTTGCACTCCTTTTATTCTGAGCAAAATGAGTAGACAACTGACCAAGCTGTCATCTGTCGAAGAGGTTGAGGAGGATGTCTCAGAAATGGAAGACAACACATATTTAGATCCAGACTTTGAGGAGACTGACCCCTCAACAGATGGAGACGGAAAGGCACCTGAAGAACGGTCCAATAGTGGACACTTGCTCTGATTTCCTTTACTTACTTAACTCTACTTTTATCCAAAGTGACTTACAGGGAGCTAGCGCTGGGTGTCTGGCTCAGGGACACACCTGGTGGGGGATAGACTAGTCATCAGGATTTTGCACCTGCGACCATCTGTATATCAGTCTGACGCTTAACCCATCGAGCTACCAGGCCGCCGTCTTCATCCCCTCACGACGAAGGAAGTAGAGCGAGAGTGTAGAGCATCATAAAGATGACGCATCTCGTGTGGATGACATCAAGTCCAGCTTACAACTCTTTTTACCAGAATCCATTGAGGGAACTTATCTGGTTAGGAATGTGCAGGCCCCAACCCCAGCCGCTGCCCTGCATGTTCTCCCTCAACGTGGACATGGGCAGAAAAGGAAGTGCTGTGAGCTCTGTGCTCCTGACATGATGCTTATGTTTGCAAGGCCCACTCTGACCTGAGTTTACCATGACACTCGTGCACGAATTCACAGACACACATGCACAACTTCATGTTGAGCTTGGTCTTTGGTTTTTCTAACATTTTTAACATAACATGTTTATTTTGAGACATTGCTCACAGCTAAAGAATGTGGAAAAAAGATTTTTAAAAATGCTTTTTGTGTTAATTTAAGAGCAGTTAAAACAGACCGTGAACACTAAAGTAAGAGGGCAGGAGGTGAACACGACAGGAGTATCTCTGTATTCTGTATAGTAGCCTACATATGTGCCTTAAAGGGTCCAACCAGAGACAGTGATGATGTTGAGTAAAATTAAGCGATGTAATCAAGTGTTTTGTGTGTGTTTGACTCTACTCAGCCTTTCTTTGTTCTTTGTTTTGGGAACTTGACACTGCTCACTTTGCTGTTCTGGCAGAACGCCGTGTGTGCGGGAAACTCGGTATCTACCGATAGAGCCAACTTTTTAATGGAAGGTGCATTGCAGCTATGCTGTCATAAGCCAAAATTTAAGTTCTCAATCTGCATTTCGCTGATGGGAAGATCAGATTCAGCGTCATTGTTCTGTGAAGAGTTTGTTCGCGTGTGTGTAAGGTTGCTGTTGTTGCCTGAATCTGCGCATATGCTTTGCTGTTTGCTCATAGCAGTTGAATCCGTGCAGACCTTTTAGCATGCGTGTAGTCACAGTCTGTGTCGCTCGGTACCAGTAAATGCCACAGTGAGTGCTGGAGATTAGCAAGAGCATCAAAGCAGTGAATCGGTGAAGCAGTATTGGGACAAAGTCTAAGCGTGCTGCCCCCTAGCCTTCTGTCATCAGCCACACCTAGTGGAGAACAAAGAGAGCGGAGGCTGGCACTGACTGGAGTATTCAGAGAATGAGGGAGGTGAAGAGTGGGAAGCAGAAGACAAAAGGGAAAACAAAGATTAAAAGGAATAAAAGGTCTGGCAGGAATCAGAGTGAGAAAGGAATGAAGGCTTAACAAGGGTTTTCCTCTTTTGAAAGGTCTTTTTGGCACATATTCTGTCCATTAGGGCCAGATGATGTCACAAATGCAAATATGCATATTAACCTTGGCGTCTGCCGCACCAGTTAGCTTCGTAAAGGTAATTAGAAGACTTTTCACAGCCTTGATAATGTTACATAGAATGAAGTATGAGACTAACATTACCATGAGATCTAAATAAAAGACTCAAAAAGACTCAAGGCCATGCATTTTGTCCTTTTTCTATCTCTAGATGCTCAGTTCATGGAGGAATAAGCATACATGTTGTGAGGAAGGCATCAAATTGAGAAATCCATTCTTTACTGTAGACTATATGTGTTTTCTCTTTCTTAAACAGCAAGAATTAGAGTAATTTCTTTGTTTGTGGTCCATTTACAAACCACATCATCATCCGATTTCCATCTTCTGAACTGGTTGCAGTTCAGAAGCAGAACTCAGTTGAAACTTAAAACATACAGTTAAAAACTGCACATAAATATATATTTTTCATCTCTTTCTGGGAGGACAGTGACATTGAGGATAACGTCAGATAACTAAATGTCTTGTCGGTCACATTTTCAGAATTAATATACAACCAAGGAAACAGTGCTCCCAGAAGAAAATGCCTTTGCAGCTTTTTCTTTCAGCACACAATACTGCACACATTGCATTAAAGGCTTCAGCCAGAATGGACAAACTGTCAATAAAACAGAGTGAGAGGACATGAGGGCCTGAGACAGAAACAGGCTACGAAGATAAGATTGAGGTGACAAGGATGGAAGAAGGGACACAAACAGCAGGGGAGGAAGTGTTAAATGGGAAATTAAAGTTTAAAAGGAAAGCAGGTCTCAAGGGAAACGCTCTCGCCGTTAAGAAAAGAAACCTAGAATATGTTGTGGTTGGTCCCCACACATAAGGTACCATTGTATGTTTCTTGTGATTTGCTAACTGGGTTTGACAGGACTATTTTAACTGGGCCCTGAGGGAGCAATATGTTTAGGAGAGACATTTACAGAGGCATCTTGTACAATGTTTCTATACATTGTACAAGAAGCGGCTGTCATTTGCTTCCCCGCCACTGCTCTCCCTTTATGCTTCATTAATAAAAAACACAAGTCCTTCCCGTGTCTCTTATGAGTGAGGCACCCTTCTGTGACATGGGAGCAAATCTCTTTACGTTGGAGTTATGCTACTGAACGGATGGAACATCTCCGTCCTCATCGATCTCTCTGCTGCTGAAACAAGCAGTTTTTTTTTTGCATGTTGCCAGAAGTATTGAACAGGTCTGCACATATATCCTCATGCGCGTGCTTCATTATGTGTGGGCCGAGGCAGTAAAGTTAATCCGCGGGGGCCAAGCAGTATGCAGAGTCAATGCAGTGTCTGTAATAACAGAGAAAACCAATAGGACCTAAAAGACGCAACCTGTTTTTCTTCCTCTCTCAAGCTTTACATCCCTCTATCTCTGTTTTCTCTGCTGTTGTAGTTTATCCACTTTCTTTCTTTGCAGTTATATCAACTGTCTCTCTGTCTTTCTCCTGGAAGTGCTGAGCTGCGCTAAATGTGACCCTGGCGATGGAGAGCTTTGCTGGTCAGGGTATGATAATGCTATCCGAGCTGGATTGGGGTGTTTGAGGGGTGAAAAAAAATCATCATAAGGATGTTTATTGGGAGGTCAAGCAAGTGCATTAAAGGGTAAGCGAACAGATGAAGCATGGGCAAAAGCTGCTTTTTGGCAGCAGTGTTGTATTTTGGGGGTTGGGAAAGAGGGGGAAATCTGTCATAGTAGGTCCTCGTTGAACTAAACGGTGAATGGTAAATGTATTTAAGATGAAGTTAGCAAGAAAAAGTAGCTTGCGTGTGCTATTTTTTACTGTGGATTTAATGGTATAATGAGGGCAATGAAGGCAATTTGAAAAAATTAAAGATTTAATTAAGATAAAATGTACTGTTTATTGTATCTTTAAATCTCCTCCCTTAATCTTACCCTCTGCCCCTGTTCTCCTCTCACTAAAACCTAAATCCACTCAAACTTCGCTTTGATCTGGGCAATAATCTATGCCACCCCTAGTCCAGCAACCCTCTCTCACCCTTCTTCCACGCAGCCTTGGCGTGACCAGCCATGTGATAGCTGGGACCCCATCTTTTCCCATTACCGTGCCGCTTAGTGCATGTCAGTCAGCGCCTCCTACCTTGTGAACCTCTTGGATTACAGTGTTGGAGGTCTATTTACCCCGTGACTTAAAGCTAATCTCCTCTCCAACGCCCACCTAAACCTCTCAACCTTCATCACCTGTCCTCCCCACGTTTATGGGAGGAAATTACGCCAAAAGAGACAAATGACATCTAAACAAAAAGAAATAGAACTCCATATTTTCTCATCCAAACCTCAGATAACACCATAAATACGGCGCTGTTCTGTCATCGTCTATATTAGGTGATGTTCATTTCGCCTTTCCATATTTTCCCTGTGTTTTTCCTAACCCCCCTGTTTCAAACCTACGTTGGTTCACGTCTCTTGTTTCCTCACACCTCTTCTGTCCTCATGCACTCATCCAATCCAATCAACGATTTCCAGCACATGCTGTACGCAACACAATTCACTGTGCATCATCGCCTCATCTCTCAGTAGTCTACCCATTAGTGTAATCTCTCTTTCATCCCTTTAACTCCTGACGTCTGTTAACACCTCTTTTACTTTCACTATGTTGGATGTCAGTGACAGGTGCATCATAGCTTGCAGAGCAGCAGATCGTGTACACTGACACCTGGACTTTTACACTTTGCTCTTCTGTTTATGATCACCTCATTCTCTTCTGCTGGCCTAAAAAGTTACTGTATGTTGAGGTTGCGATTTCTTTTTGCTTTGCTGTAACCACGTCAGAGATGCTGCGGTAATGCACATCATTTGCAGAGTGAATGAGAGCAGCAGATATATAGTTAGCAGCGAAGATAGAAAATGCCCTTCAGTTAATCAGTCTCATTAGTTCATTCTTTGAAGCCAAAGACTCTCTTTGTCGAGACCGTTCGGCTTTGAATTAATCTTCATTCCCACCTATCTCAGCTTCTTCGCCTCTGTTGAAGCAATTAAGCTTTTTGGTTTCCCAACGTTGAGATAAAGGAACTGTCTAAGCATTCAGCATTCTTTTGAATACCTGTGGTGAGCTTTCATAGCTTTTTATTGGAGACAATGGATTAATCTGTGGCTCAGTCTCTGTCTGCCCAGTTCATGTCAGCAGTGTTTGTGTTTAAAGCTACTGCTGTGCTGTACTGTGTCTGCAGTGGGTTTTTTGTGTTGAGTCAGTGAGCTGACTGATGAAGTGCGGACGTGCAGCTGATTTAGGACGTCTTTCCACACATCTGTAGGTGTGCAGTGCTAACCCCCTTCTCTCTCTCTCTCTCTTTTTCACTCACATTCTCTGCATCCCCTTTTCTTCATCCCGGCCTGATTCGCTCCCTGCAGGAGTTGGCTGTGTCTCTGACCCCAGGGCATCGTGCAGAGCCAACCTGTTTTTCTTGGAAATTCCAGTTGGCTGAGCTAGCTGTGGAGGATAGGATGATTTTTGGGAAAGGGGAATACTGTACATTTATGCACATGAATGTGTCTTTAATGGATGCTCTACATCACTGACAACCTGTCCCAAAACTGCTGTTCTGAAGGCTTCATCTGGGATCAGGCAGTGATGAAGAAAATCAGAAAGAGAGAATGTGTTTCACTGTAATCTGATCCCCGAGCCATCACTGTCCGTGCTGACTTTCTGTTAGCACTGGAATCAGAGGGACTAGGCGACAAATGAGAGCCCAGGTTCCTACGACAAAGGGACAGTTAACTCTTCACGAAAGAGATGAGAGCAGATGAAAAGAGAAATATAAAGACGCTTTAAATAGGTAGAGTAGATTTAGGCAGAACAGTTTATCCCAAGAAGAACTTGGCTGCCTCCTCTTCTAGGTCTGGTCAGAATTCTGAGGATCAGACTGGTCCTGCACAAACTAGAATTTAACAGGTACCTTAGGAATTTGACTGTGTTTCTCATCACTTCCTCATATTCACCTCACATATGCGGAGTCAGGAAATTAATTTAATGAGGATAAGCTAGTTTTTCACCCCCTCAGGCTGTGTATGAATGTGTAATTGAGTGTCTAATATTCTTCCCCCACACACACACTGTACATGGAGACTTCTTGAGTCTCGGTGGGTCGATTAAATGTGTGTGTGTGTGTGTGTGTGTGTGTGCGAGTGTCTAGAGTAGACAGGGCTCTTGAACCTTCAGCAGGACAAAGTCAGTAAGATTATCAAGCTGGAATAGGTTCAACTACAAGACACCATAGCAGCTGGACTTCATGAACCTTTAGGATCATGACAGCCGAATAGTTTAACCTTCTTGACATTAAATTTGCTAACTGTGTTAGTTTCATCTTGACCGTGGTGCTAATAACCATTAACCCAGAGAGAGGAAGCTCTGTATCTTTCTCTCAAAAGTGACCCATCTCTGACTCTGGTTGTAATTCTGGCACAGGTCAACGAGAGGCTAATCTAGTTATCAGAGCTGCTGGATACACCCACTGTCATCTTAGTTCTGTTTCCACTCTTAAGTCTCATATTAGCAGCTGTTAAACCCTGCTGTGCGTTGTTTGTCTGTTATCATGCACATGAAAAGAAATTCACAAGCAATATATGTATTAGTATGTGCAGCTGTCAGACATGTTAGGGTGGGGGTTTACCTGCTTTTAACTTAGCTTTCTCTTGTGCACATCAGGCTGTCAGTGTGCCTTATTGTGACGATCCAATGAGCTCACAACAACAATTGTGGGAAGTGATCAGGATCACTCAGGATCATTACTCCTGGTGGATGAAGCAGAAGATAACTGATGGATGGATGGATTACTCCTGGTGCATAACATTTTCTATCCACCCGACATAATCAAATCTGATGTCTTAGCGTGTTGCTGCCCTTAGAGGTTTTTCTCTTTATTATTCTTCACTTTCTCTTCACTTTTTTAACGCATGCAGACACACGTGGATGCTCTGGTGTGAGCTGCTGTGGCTCAGTAACCAAACACCACATGTAAGCTCAAAGCCCAAGGGGTGCTTCTGCTGTATTTTACTATTATCACCTCCCTAAGGTGAAGGTCGCTAACTACCTGACCTCAGGAAGCAGAAGAGAAAGAGGAGGCTAACATGGACAAACTACAGATGTAGAAAAGGGACGAGGTGTAAAATAAAGAGCTGGACGACGAACAAGGAAAACAGAAAAGGTTTTCAATCATGTCTGCCATTTCATTTTACTTTGTGTGAACAGAAATTTACTCATTCTTTGCTAATTATCAAGGCTGCCGCAATTTCTTCCTTTTTGTGCAAAGTGGGTGTTTCCCTCTTTTTCCAATTTATCCTGTGACCTGTTACACATACAAACACACACACACACACACACACACACACAAAAATACAAACACACAAACCATCTGGGGACAGGGAGGCGCAGCTGGACGCTAGGCTCTCCTTTGACCCTTAAGGCACTCATTGATTTGATCACAGATAAACTGACCCCACACATGCCAACACACCTGGTATTGTAATGACTCTCATCACTGAAACTAATATTTTCAGATGAATATTAGCTCCTTGTTTGACCTTTACTGGAAAGCAGAACATGGTGGTTTATTCTTTCTCCAGTAAAGCACAGCTTACTTATAATGATAAACACACTTTGCTATATTAGTGTGAATCTCCCACAGAGCTAAGTGTTGGTTTACAGATCAAGAAATAATATGACGCTGAAACATAAATGTTTATGTGAAGAAAATCGGGCTTCCACCATCCTTGAAGCCTGTATGCATCTAAAATAAGCCTGCGTCTCTACAGAGGAGACTTGGTTTCAATGAGATTTACTTCACTCTGGCAGCCTGCAGCAGTGCCTCAACCAAGATATTGCCCTAGGTGTAATATACAAAGAATCATTGTGGCAGTGACAAATGATTTTTGGGTTTACCTCTGTTTGCATGAGATCAGCTTTCCTCTATTTAGAGCCATGTTTTTGGTTGAGAGTGGGGACCTCTGTGGCTTTTCAATGACTCATGTTTGGGTTCTCTGCTCCAACCAGCCTACAGCTGGCAAGAAGTTCCATTATTTGATGCATACCCAATTTCCCAAGGATGGCTGGTCAGTATTATACAGAAAGCCAAAACAAATTTAAAAAAGGTTCCACCTCTGACAAAACACAGAATGTCTAAAGTTAACTCTTCAAAAACAAACATACTTAGGTTTTAATTGTGGTTTTCTTAGAATCATAATTGTTTTTGATACTGATAAATGATACTGTAATGTTGCAGCTCGCTTTTTAAAACGCTTTGTGACTGACAAGGTCAAGGTGAAACTCGGGGATCTCTTTCAGGCAGCATGACTAAATGGGTGGAGGCTTAGAGACACTATTTTGGTGTAGTAGACCGAAGCCATGCAATCAACGGGGATAAGTCAGTGCACTGTGTTTAGAAAGTATTTTAGAAATTATTCCCTCAACTTGAACCATACTAGAGGGCAGGTGTTTTTTACATTGGCCCCTGATTAGAAAAGATTATCTAAACATTGCAGACTAATATAGTGATGGTGGTAATGCTGTTTATTTAAAGACTGTAAAACACCAACTTTATCAGGAATAACTCACCCACAGAATGTAAACATTAAGATAGAGGAGGATTTTTTCCAGCGTCATGTACCAAATTTCTGCCAGTTCAAAGCCTTAAAGGAACATTTTCAAATAGTTTGTCTCAACTTTGATAAGATTTTTAGTGTCACTTATGACAGAATGTGTTTTTAGAATATTTACCTCTGAAGCATCTATCCTCATTCATTCATGTGTTTTTTTCCCCAATGGATTCATCAATAATGCACAATTATACATCATCACTGCTTCTACCGTAAAACACACACTGACTTAGATTTACGATTCCCACAAGCTGAAACAAAGTCAGCAAAGTAGATGATGTTTGTTCGTGTGCTTCGCTAGACAGAGTTGTCTTCTCTTTTAATCTCTCGATCGCCTCTTTTTCTGCTTTGAACATAAAATACAAATTGGGAACAATAACCGTCAACAAGATGTTAACCCTCAAATTTCAAGCGCTCGCTGCCAATGATTTACTTCTGGTTTACGGTGGTCAAAGAGTGCCACACACCCGTCAAAGAGAAAATAAAATGCTGCGGTGCCAGAAGATAAAAACTAAACAGATTCCACATGCTCTGTCTGTTTGTCGTGTTTTTTTATTGGATTAACCACAAAAATGATAAAAATGTATACAGAGACACACACATCTGCTCCTAGTCAAGCAAAAACACGGATACATCTTCCTAAACATATACTGCACTCTGAGTCTGTTAGTGGGACTGAAATAACCCAAAGCGGTGTCCCCCAAAGCAACTGTGTCCCACTCGGTAATTCAGACCCTCATTCACCCGAAAACAGCCCAGACCATCTCAGACAATAGTTCCATGTCTGAGGTCTAGCTCCAGCTCGCCTCTGTGCTCCCTCACTCCTTAATTACTGTTTTCTCTTCATCTCTGGAGCAAAATTACAACTGGAAGACAATAAGTGATAATCAACGCTCATTTTATATTACAGACCTTACTGTATAAATCAAAGACGGTGGCGTAGAGAACGCTTTCACTCTGGGTGCTGGGTTCTGCCAGTTTAGCGCTATTTTTGATAATATACTAAAAATTTGACTACTTAGCAAGCAAGGCGTGAAAAACAAAAGCTGTTGAAGACTCGTGATAACTGTGGGTCATGTTTATGCACATTTAAAACCCAAGCAATGACCACAATTGTGAATTCATAGCGTCAATTTAAATTCCTCTCTGTGGGTGTTGAATGTGTGTTTGAACGCTCGCCCTTCAACTTTGACATCTGAGCTCAAAGTCCTCATTAGCTTTCCCTGTTAGCAGGTAGCAACAAAATAAGTCCCTGGTATTTCCCAGAAATGTTGAGCTTTTCCTAGCAGCTGCTGCACCAGCCAAAGTGAGTCTCGCTGAGGCCTCAGACACGAAGGGACAGGGTTTAAACGGCTATAAATATTGAACAGTAAGTAAAAAAATAGAGCTGATTTCGGCGCTGATTAGGCCAGCTGTCAGTCAGGACCCACAAGATTCAATTTGCAAAGAATCTTTAAAGGAGACAGAGAGTCACGCACACAACAGACAGGCACAGACACAATTGCGTACTCAGGTTAAGAGTTGCCACATTGCAGGGCTTTGCACAAGATTGGATCACTATCGTCTAAATCCCCTGCGTCTCTTATCGCTCTTCAGAGTCCAGTAAGGTGATGTCATCCCTCATTGTGCTCTTCTATCCCTCCATACATCAAAGTAACCAGCTTTTTATCTCACTCTGACCACACTTCTAACCCACACACAGTCAGCCCCCCCTCCGTCATTTCTGGATCTGCTTTTAGAAAAAAAAAAAAAAAAAAACGATTTCAGCTCATCCTTGATCTATTGGTCCAATTGTGAAAGAGATGGTGTAATACTGTGTTGTAGTGGGGGTGATTTTTAACTTTGAACAGATCGCTTATAATTCCCCATTCCACATGCATGTCTACAAAATATTAGTCAATTAATACTGAAGAATGAAATGCGAACACTTTTGTTAATCTATTGTGTTAGAGATCCAAGATTCTCAAATGGCAGAAATGACTTTGCAAAATGAATGCTTTTGGGTATTTACATAGCTCACGCTGGGTTTTCAGAAAGCAGGCCAACAAGCTTTTGTTGATCTAAAATGAAACCTTGATTCACATTGACTCAGATCAACTTTTGTGTTGATGTTGACTAGATGTTGACTGTTACTACACAAAGAGCTAATACCTCATTTTGTAACCCTGTTTGATCATATGTGTTATTTCGGAAGAAGCAGTTTGTCAGCGTTCTACTCGCTGCTGGGCAACAGGTGAAGCAAGCTGCCTGAAAACAGGGTATCGCGTTCCCACTGAGGTCTATTGTTTGTATGCTGCTTAGCCTCGAGTATGAGCAGGCGCACATAGTGACAGCATATTGTTAAACCAACATGTGGAAATCATGCTTTGTGTTCTTCAAGACGAGATGCAGCCCAAAGATAAACTTCCTAACACATACCATATGTCTACATGTTCAACTCCATCGACTCAATCTGTAACCCTGTGGTATAGTTACTGTTTATCTCTGGGTGCAGGTCATCTGCAAGTGTGTGTGTGGACAAAGAAAGAAAAGGCAGAGATTTTTAGGTGGCCATCATCCCTTATCAGGTTCATTAATTATATTAGTATTCTTTCTTCCAAATATAGAATTCAGTCTCTCTTGCTATGTCTCTTGTACCCACTGCCCCGTCTTTTCCCTCCACTGGTTTGATGTTTCTAATCATCTCCAGCTATGACGTCCACATGAAACACTACAAGCACTTGCAGTAATAGGGTGCTGAATGAAGGAGGGAGAGAGAGGACAGGAAAAATGGGGAGACGCTAAAAAAAAGGGGGTAGTCAAGGGAGGAGTGGAGAATGAATAAGTAAGATGAAACCGCAGTCCTCCTCGTTCCTATTTCAAGGTCTCATGTTATCGTTAGCCTTCCTCTGCCAAACTCTTTGCCCCCCTTCACTAACTCTCCGTGGTCCCTCCCAGTTCTACTTCCTTACCATACATCTTAATTATACCCATGATGTCTCAAGTCACTGGCAAGAGAGAGGCAGAAACTTGGAGATTTTGTGACTCGAGAATAATATTACAAGGAATGCAGCTGGAGAGCAAAGGAATGTGTCAGTGGAAAAAGAGCGAAAAAGCTTAATGAATGTTTCAGCTCTAACATGCCAATGCTGGTTACTGCCCTGAAAAAACAGTCTCCAATTTCAGCTTGCTGTAAATAACTTTAGTATGTGGATAATTATCCCACAATGATGTGTAAATTCAATACATTTGGGGTCTTAATATGATGTATGTTGACCAGTGGGTAATAATTATTCATATTAGCAAGAGAAGGTTTCTGTTGTGCTAAGAAGGTGATGTTCATATGAGAACCCTCTGATCTATTTGACCTCAAAGAGGATGATAGCTTCTGACTCACAACAGCCAGAAGGAAAAAGAAGACTAGATCAGATAATGCGCGGCAGATTTTACTATGAAAGCCTATAAAATCTCTCCCCCTTCTCATTCATGAGAAACCATAAAACCCTGAACTGCAGTAGAATTCCATCCGCATTTGAGAAGCCGTGTGCAGACTCTCTTTGACACTAACCGACATTGGACAGAGACAAAGTGCACAGAGCAGCAAGGCCCATCTGGGTGCACATCTGGAGAAGATGAGAACAGAAGAGAGGAATGGAGAGTAGCGACGTAGTAAAGGAGATGAAGCTTTGAGTGTTGCGAAGAAGAAAAAGAAAAGGCCAAGTGTATGAGTGCATGCCAATAAAAGCACGTCTGCTGATGTCACATCTGTCCCTCTTGAGGTTTGATGCAACAGAGGAAGTGTTCGAGTGTCATTAAATAACTGTTAATATGCGCCACATCACAGCCCACTCACTACATTAGATTCCATTCTTAAATGCCACTGACAGATGAATCTGAGAGATGTGTGTGAGCGTTGAGTTACCTGTAGGAAATAGTGAGATGTGTGCCTGGGCTCTACGTGAGCCCTCGGAGAGACATTCACTCTAGCTGAAAGGGAATGAAAGTGACAGTGGGAGGATACTCCAGAGAAACGCTAAGTGGAAAGGCAGAGAGAGACAAAGAGACACAGAAAGAGTGGTAGCAAAGAAGAGTGAGGCCAATGAATGATGAGGTCTGGATATTTCCTAATGCTCCACAGAGTGGACGCTCCTGTTCTGTCCCTGCCAGGGATGAATGTCTCTCTGTAGGCAAAAAGCTCCAGGCCCAAGTCCTGACTGAATTCAATACTCGGCACGCTCTTCGTGAAGGTTTTTCACATAGTCCCTTAAAAGGCTGGGGTGTGCTGGGTTAGATTTTTGTGTGAGACGCTGTCTTTTAACAGATGTAGTAGCTGGTCAACTGTGTAAATCAAGATACTGTAAGAAATGTTTAAGCCCAAAGAATGCAGGTTGAAACTATGTTCGATTTATTGCAAGTTCAGAAGACTGGTAGATGTTTAGCACAAGCAATAGATTCTAAAAAGAAGTTATGCTCGGATTCTTCCACTGATAAAGGCCTTGAAAGACCACTGCATAACCTCACAGTTTATAACCATATCGTTTGACTTTTGATAGAAAAAAATAATGCCCTCTTAATTTGAATAAGTAGATGTTGTTGTTTGCAGCGTTGTTGTCTGCACATGGTTGCTGTTAAAATGCCCACATGGACCACAAAACGGATAATAATGGATATGACCTCACTTTTAATAAGCACAGCTGATTGTATTGGAGACTTGATCGTTCCAGCAACCATGATCACACTGCTTTGGTTCGCTTCACGCCGTGTTCACCGGGGCATTGTTTTCTCCCCACACTTTCCTGACTTCAGGTGAGATAGAAAAAGAAAAACATTGGTGGTTTTTTAGATTTTGGCCCATTAACCACTAATAATGATGTTACTGCAACATCACTGCAGGCATAGTAAATACATGAAAATCAACTTCCAGAACCACCTTTTGGTCTTTTAATATATTACTGACAGCAAAATGATTATATTTTTTCTCCTGCACCATATGACGTATTTTAGACATTGCATCACCAAAACACACTTTTGATGTTTTATCTTTAAAAGGGGCCTACAGTTAGACCACCCTGCTACTGACAGTATACCCTCATCCAAAAATCATAGCACTGACTAGGCAGGAGAGATTTAGATGTTGAAAAGCACAGGCTGGTGTCTGTGTTTGTGTTGCTGTGTAGTTGTGTGTTTATCACAGCAGGACAACTCTGGATTTGGTCTGCAGAGCTGAGGGTTGGCTGGCTGACCAGAGATCAAAGAGCACAGGCTCGAGCGTGGGAGGAATTTCTCCCTGCTAAACACCCTCATGTGACATGTGAAATATCCTGATCTTAGAAGACGTGTGTTTATTAAATGACCTTGTTGGCTTTAAAATTCTGCTAGTTTGCTTAGTTGTAATAACTACTGAATGTAGGATGGGGTTTGATTAGTATGATCCAACCTGCTGAGCTGTGTAGAGTAGACTGAGCATTGATGCTGTGCTGTTTGATGGATTGACATTAGGGAAATGCACTGATGACAGAGCTGATTCGTACAACTTTCTGTCTTTTCATGAGGCTTGATGTACTTTTGTTCTGCTACACATCTCACACTGTCACGTATCTCAGTCTTGTAGTTGTGTCTGTGTGTCGGTTCTGTCCCACTGCATTTCTTTCTATATTTCACTTCGACGTTTCAACTCAGGAACCATATAACCACTGTGCTGTATGCAGCACCTAAGCCTTAAATCATTGAATCTTTTATTTTATAGCTCCCGAGGTTTCCATTAAAAGTTAGCTCGCACAGACATTTTCTTACTGTAGTACCTTCATGTCTTGTCGTGCATATTTTTGTCAGCATGACAAATCTATGCCATACTGTAGAAGGCTTTATATTTTGAAGTGTAGGGAGAATCGGCGTCCTATAAGTCTGTTCCCAGTCTCTGTGGATGTCCTTTTGTGTTCAAGCCAACATTCAGAACTGCTTTCCATATAAACCTAACAGAGCCAGCTCTCCTTTGCTGCCCTATCCAGGTTAAAACAACCTTTCTCACATCTTTGTATTTGATCTACAGTCTTTTGTGGCAATGAAGTCACCCTGTAACCAGGTGGGCGGTCATGGGCGTTTAAACCTCTTTAATTAGATTTAGTGAAAAGAATGGGCTCATCATCATCATATGCGGCTGTCAACCATTCATCCAGTTCTCCACACCACAGGTGGCTAATCCATCACATGCAGCCAGAAAGATATGAGGGACACTCAGACATGAGATTAGATCCCAAAGATAGTGTTAGTCTCAACACTGTACGCTATAGGAAGTGCAAGTAATGGACTACAATCCCCTGCTGTAAACACCGACTAAAGCAAGAGGTGCAGTTTGATCCCTCCAAAACTACAACCATATAGCCATGGTAACCATAGATTTATAACCTAGATGGAGCTGCTCTAATAATCCCAATCCCCAAAGGAACAACAGCATAAATGAAAGTGGTGGGTTTTTTTTTATAAGCCAGTAGGTAGTGGGATTGTGAAGATGTCGTCTCCCGATATCTGCTATGGTGGTCTTATTCTTTCTGGGGATTTGGGCCAGGCCAAGTTCAGTCGTTAACAACGAGACTCACAACTCATGCTGATATTAAAACATAACGACAAACGGGATTTAGGGGTGTTTTAATAGATTAGAGTATATTCTGTGTGTGTGTTTTGTGAGTGTGCGCTATAGAAGGATGTTATGCAGATGAGACAATATAATTCTAATGTAAGATCAAGACATACAGTATGTTGCGTAAACAGTTTGAAGAGTAAGGATTAATGTCTCAGGTGTGTTTAAGTAGCTCAGTCACTCACTCTGGATGTCCTCTTTATGTAAATATGTTTAAAACCTGTCTGTCTTACTTGACCTTAACTGAAGTGCATCTGCTGACCCTGATCTCTGAGGCCAAACATCTGTCGACACTCTCTTTGTGACTCTCGTCAAAGTCACTTCTCTCTGTATTCATAGATGTGTTGCATCACCTGTCCCTTTGCCAATATTTGAAAGATCTGTCCTTTTTCATATACCATACTGCATATGCGATCTGTGATTTGAATTACTCCTGCAGATGCTCCTTTTTATAGTACTCTGGAAATGAAAACAAGTAGTTCTATGGTGTGTGATATTTGGACAAGTGCAGATAAATGGTCCGGTGAACTGACTGTACTATTGGATATTATTGTGATAACAGAAAGGCCCCTGGCTCTTATATAATGATCATGACGTGTTACCTTTCATGCTGATTTCAGGACTTGCTGGGTGCGTTGGTGTGACGCCTATAGAAATTTTCCAGGCTGTTGGGCACTGTTGTAGCAGCTTTGTCTTACCTCATGTCTCTTTTTCCTCAGGTGTCAGCCGCAGATGATGATCGCGGTTCCTTTGGTGCAATAACCTACACCTTGGGTTCCGTCTCTGGAGGCATGTTGCCAACATACTTTACTATAAACAAGGAGACGGGTCAACTGTGTACAAGCACAACTTTGGACCGTGATGAAGGCCTGGACAAGTTTGACTTGACTGTCACTGCAACAGATGGCGTAAGAACACCTTTACCCTAAATCATAAAGACTATGATGATTAGTACAATTGGTACCTACTTAACACTACCACTACCATGATTCATAGTAATACATGTTTTGTAAAGCAGTGGTAGATTGGTACTGGTACTTCTTCATATACTATGACTACAAACTATACACAGAAGAATGAAGGTGTTATTCTTGGCAGTACTTCAATCACATCTTCGGTACAATCACATCACAGCTTCTCATAACTTTATAAGAAATGTAAATCTAAAACTATGGGGGCGCTCGTTTTTTATGTCGTTCATGGTCAAACACATCACCCAGTGAGTGGGTTATTCTCCTTTTGATCGAAGTTTCATACTGGAAGCAAATTAAAGATGCACTCAGATAAATCGGATCAAAAAGATATTCCAGATTTGAGACAGCATCCTGTCTCCTTCAAACAAGCCAGTGTCTTCAAAACTAATTAGGGAAGTGCAACAGCATGGCAAAGCAATCAGAGGAAAATGGAGGGAGAAATGGTTCAAGGGGGAAATAGGTGAATAAGCAGAAAAACAGACATATTAACTTATTGTATTTAAATTACATTTTACATCAAGGTGATACCTCTTAAGCTGAATAGGAGCATCAGTGCCTACCCATGTAGGCACTGATGCTCCTACATGGGAAGAAATAACACCTTGATTCTGCAGTATATAGTTTTGGTTAACGTGCATAAAGATATATCTGCTTAACCATTGCTATTGTGCACATTTATTATTACTCATCGTAGCAGTGGTAGTGCCGAGTAGGGAAAAACTGAATTGGGGTTCACAACTCACAACCTACATAATGCATCTTCTCTCCCAGCCTCGGAACATTCCCAGCTTAACCCAGCTGGTGTCTGTTCCCTTCGTCTCAACTATCCCTGTTTTTAATGGTCTCATAAAACTAAGCCTGCAGATACAGTGTAATGAGTGCAAAGTCTTCTCTTCTCTGACAAATGCATACAGCGGTTGATTGGCTCCATATTTCAGGGATCTTCAACACAGAACTCGTATTTTTTTCTTCCCGTACAGCTGCTTTGTCTTTACAGTGAGACATAAATCTAATGTCACGGCTTCTTAAAATGAAGGTCCTGGACTGTCGCTTTTCACCAAGAGATAGTAAACAAATTCTGTATTGTCTTAGGGGATATGCTGTGCTGAAAGGAAAAAGATAATGTGATTTAATAAAAAAAATTAATTCCTAGGATTTAGCCTCTCTTTGACTCAGTTGACTATATCCATTATACCATTACAGTATTGATGCCTGCTCACGTGACCTTTTATTACTCCTGATGTTATGTTTTAATGTGAAAAATCTCGAACCAAATGAAATTCAGACTAAATCATTTGTCATTGTATTGTTTTTTTTTTCACAGGGTGGTCTGAGCTCAGTAGCTCGGGTGCGGGTCTCAGTGGTGGACATTAATGACAATCGGCCCACTTTCTATCCAGTCCTCTACACAGTCAGCCTCAGTACCCATAGTGCCCCTGGAACGTCTGTCGTCAAGGTAACAGCCAATGACGCTGATGCTGGAGAAAATGGCAGGGTGACCTACCGCACAGTGCCTGGAGGAGGCTCTGCTTTCTTCACCCTCAACAAGGACACAGGTGCATATTGCTACAGCAGTACAACAGTGCTAAAGCATGTGATACCATCATATGAGTAAATAGTGAGACAGTATGTACCTATAAACTAGTATTTCTGCAATATATAAAATTAACTCACCATGCCTAGAATTAGTTAAACTATGGCACAAAACTATAATGTTTTTAATACACGGCACATGCCATATTTTTTTGTTTTTTCTGTGTAAGGTGTTTTTTCTTAAGCTTTTACATGTTGTACCTTTGTGGTACCCTGTCTTCTGGCACATTATTTATTAAATGTTTAAAAGTGAAGTTATTTCTTCTTATTGTCTTCTCTGCAGGTGTTATTTCTCTCTCTCGCTCACTCCATGGCAAAGCCAACACTGTAATCTCCATGGTGATATCAGCGGAGGATGGCGGTGGTCTCACAGCAACGGTCAATGCCAGGGTGAATGTGAGTGTGGTGGGAGGCTCAGTGGCATCTCCCATGTTCGAACAGGCTCAGTATTTCTACACTGTGCCGGAGGATGTTCTCAGGGGGACAGCAATAGGAGTAGTCCGTGCTGCCACCAAGACAGGTGAGGGCACCTGCGCTCTGATGTCTCCCAATGAAATATCTGCTCTGTCACGCTGCCTTTCGTCATTTCTGTCTTGCTTTAATCGGTTTTATCTGACGAGTTCCAAGACAGAAATGCAGTAATGTGCTGGAGCGTCTGTGATGGCTTACCACTCATTCCAGCAGCTGTAGACTTTACTTGGGGGTTCTGTTCACTGTAGCCAGGCTGTTTTGTCCACCATTAATGATGGAGGGACTGTAATCCAGTGTGGGAGTACGAATTAAGTGTTCTCAGTGGTGCCGTGAGCAGACATACACTTTCTATGTTTGTGTGACTGTACATGAGATATGGGTTGAAATAAACACCACATACCCTTCTAGAAATGGGTCTGCCATGTGAGGTCCTAACATAATTGACTATTTGTTTATAAAAATACTTTTTTATTTTATTATTCTTTGTAGCCTTGATGTGTTTTCTTCTGTTCCTTTATCTTTCTCTTATCCTTTTGTTTTCCTTCAGGTGTTTCTAAGGCCATCTTCTACTCAATCTCCTCGGGAGACCCTGACGGTTTCTTCACAGTCGACAGTGCTTCTGGTACCATCCGCACAGCCCTTCCGCTGGACCATGAGTCTCGTTCCAGTCTTGACCTTGAGATCCAAGCACGTTCCGGCTCTCCTCCAGCATATGGAACCAGTCGAGTACACATAACCATTTCAGACGTCAATGACAATGCCCCCGCCTTCATCCCCTCATCATCAGAGTCTCTCCTTTTACCCGAGATCACCAAAATGGGGACTGTTATCTACCGCATTCAGGCCACCGACAAAGACTCTGGTCATAACGGGCAGCTGAGCTTTGATTTGGTCTCTGCTGGGGCTGCAGGCAGCAGTGGCCAGAGGACATTTGGTGTTGACCGGGGTAGTGGGGAGGTACGTCTCATTGGGAGTCTGTCATATGAAAGTGTCCCACGCTATGACCTTCAGGTGGTTGCCAAGGATGGTGGAGCACCTCAGCTTAGCTCTACCTTCACCCTAGTGGTCCACATCCAAGCGCAAGATGCACAAGGCCCCCATTTTGACACTTTGACCTATCGTGTGGAGCTACGGGAAAATACACCTCTCAACACACGTTTCCTTCAGGTTCGGGCACTCAACAGAGAGTCTTCTGGGAATGGTGGCAGTTCCTCTTCAGCTTCCTCTTCGTCTATTTCCTATCGCCTTAGGCCTGATGGTGATGCTGCTGGTTTTGGCATCATGCCAGATAGTGGTTGGCTGTTTGTCCGCAGCTCTGTTGACCGAGAGGTCAAAGACATGTACTTGTTGACCGTCCTGGCCACCTCGGGTGCAGGAGGGGCTGGGAGAACTGGCAGCGCCACTGTTAGGGTGACAGTGACTGACGAGAACGACAATTCCCCAAGACTGAGCCAGGAGAGGGTATTCCTGGCTGTTAGAGAGAACCTTCTGGCAGGGACGGGCTTCGGCAGGGTGTCTGCAACAGACAGGGATGCAGCACTGAATGCTCGACTCACCTACAGGCTGCTGCACAGTGACAGACACTTTCAGATCAACTCACAAACAGGTGAAGATAAAAGGCATTCAACATGGTAGCATTGGTAGTACTTAAGAGCAGCAGTATTACAAATGCAATGTGCAATAATAACATATAAAGTTATTATATAAGCAACACTAATACCAAAAAACAAACAACATGTGGATAATAACATGTAGTTATTTATTGCATGTAAACAAGCCTCTGGTCCCTTTGTGTCCCTCTTTTCCTTTAGGTGAGATCAGCACCCGCCTTGCCCTGGACAGAGAGCAACAGTCCAGTTTCCAGCTTGTTGTGGTTGTTCAGGATGGGGGTACACCTCCCCGCAGTGCCACCGGCACCGCTCATATAACAGTGCTGGATGAAAACGACCATGTACCCAGCTTCATTCATGCCAGGCCGGACAGGGAGTTGCTCCTTCAGGTGAGGATCAGGGGAGATTGTAATAGATTTTTTCATTTTTGAAGTCTAAGCCTACAATGTACAGTATGTGGAGCAATACAGAGACAGAGATGTAATTTAGACAAGATAAGAGAAATAGAAATAGGGAAAAGCAGAAGGTAGGAAGAGGAAGTTATGATGAAAAATATGTGTAATATGAATAACAATCCTAACCCTTCTCCATTGTAGGTCATGGAAGGGCTTCCATCAGGGACAGTTTTGGGAACAGTAACAGCTAAAGACCCAGATGAGGGAGAGAACGGGACTGTGTATTACTCTTTATCAGGTGAGTGTCGTCTTACAGTTACATTTCTACATAAAATCCTTTTCATCATCACCTATACTGCAAGCTAATATCCATATTTGTGCCATCTTCTGAAGGCTCTAGGGCAGAGCGTTTCTCTCTTAACCCGACCAGTGGTGAACTGAGAACTGCCTCCCCTCTGAGATGGGCAGAGCGAGCTGAGTACAGCTTCACTGTGACTGCTGCTGATCATGGCACGCCAGGCCTGAGTGCCACGTGTCAGCTACGGATACAGGTAGACATAAAATGTACATTTTTCCACCTACAACTGTATGCCTGAACACCTGAACATTTGCTGCCTCTCAGAAACATCTCAGAATTGGAAAGAAAAAACCACTTTAGTGACTAAAGCATGGGCTGTCACGTCAACACACTGCATCAGTCCTTTTGCATTCCTTGCTGCGAGTAATTTCCTCAAACTGAGGAACAGTATAAGTGTCAAAGGAATTTAAAAAGGACGTAAATATGAGAAGGAGAGAAACTGAACCTGTGCCTATGCAAACAAAAGCATCAATCCAATCTAGCGTGTGTTTCCTGCTCCAAAGGTTAGTAGGGTAACCAAAACCCAAAGCGAGAAATCCCAAGCTGCAGGAGGGAGCTGGTCTGGCCTGAGTTATTGTTGTGAACTTTCTGCGGGAGAGTCAAGCCTGCATATCAGCATACAATATCAGTAATCCAACGGCAGGAAAGAAAATGGTCAGCCAAAGGGGCATTTGGCCAGAGAAGGGTGATGGGTTGTTTTTATGCGATGTGATTTCAGAAAGGAAAAGCATGCTAATTACAGCAGCAGTTTTTGCCTGAGATTTCGCCTGCTCCCTGGACACTGTGACACTGAGATTACGCAGAGGGGAAACAGGCACCTTAGAATCAAATGCTCCCAGATGAGATTTGATGAAAGCCAGCTGCATCAAATCACACAGAAAGAAAGGGAATACACCACTACACGGTAGCAGCGGGGCTACGCGCATGCACGCAGGCTGTAACGACACATTCAAACTCGCTCGTGAGGTAACGTTTCCACATAATGATTACAAGATAAAATTTCAAATAGCTGTGGGTAAAATAAGACACTGATATTGTTGTACACCACGGGTATTACAGTACACACACTAGCTGGCTTACATTGGAAAAGGGTACTCGGGGGGGGGGGGGGGAACCAAGAAAAAGTACCACGTGTAAGTAAACTCAAACACTGCTGAGTTTGTGTTAACAATGTCAGCAGCGCATAGACGTTTGTAGTTTAGACACATCATACAACCTCGGTGATCTTCACATCTCCAGCTCCACTTTGTGTAGTGCGTGTGCTGTGATTTGCGCGCTGCTTCATTACAATGACACAAAAGAGAAAAAAAAGAAAGCAGACTGTCCGTATCAATTCCCGCTTCTCTTTTTTTGTGCTTCATATAGACACCTGGAAGACGCAGGAGACCTCGGTAACTAAAGCAAAGGATGCTGTGCTTGTGTATTTTTTTTAAGTTTGAAACCAGAGTGCTTATGTTTCATGTCTCCGTAATTCTGTCCGTATAGTTCTTTGATCTATCCCAGAACAATACTGAAGCCTGAGACTGTCAAAGTGGTGAAAATCCTCTGGCACATGTTTATTGCTCATCTGACTAGACTGCTGCATATGGAGGCTGCACTTAGTGCTCTGCATTGTTTGAACTGGAATATTTACAGTTTCCTTCCCATCACACCCTTCATTATATTGTCACAGGTCACAAACCCTGACTCTCATCTTGAAGCCAGAATGCTGCAGTGTCAAGATATTTACTGAAATCATTGTGCAGAAAGTCTCCATGCACAGTGAGAATGCCTGTGAGGGTTATTAAAGTAATAACAACAAAACAGAAACAGACTACAGCCCAAGGCTATGTTTAGGGATTGGTTGGGTTGAGAGCCATTCAGCTCTACTGTCTGCCAAAGGAAATCAGATCCAGTAACATACGCTGTACAGCACTTGCCTTGACATTATCATGTGTGATGCTTTGACACCTTTTTTCTTTCGCGCTGCTTTAGGACAGAAACATGGACGATGTAGAAACAACAATAGTTGCTTCACTGTTCTTATTTTAATATTTGTTACATGACCTGAATTACCACAACAAAGAAATTAGCCTGTTTAACTCTAGTTTCATTTGCTGTAGGTTCTTAGCTCCTCCAGGTCCAGCCCCAAGCCCAACATGCTCTCAATGACCCTGAATACAGTGGAAGGGGCTGCTCCAGGCTCCATCATTGGCTCCGTCCGACCACGTGACAAGCATGAGTCGTCCGTATTGGAAGGTCAGGTGACCTACCTCGTCGTTGGGGGGACAGACCGCGATGGGACTTTCATGGTGGACCGTTTGAAGGGCGATGTGTATCTGGTTCGCGAGCTGGACTATGAAAAGGGGTCAAGGTACACTCTGCATATAGAGGTGTCAGACTTCTCCCAAGCGTTTCCCAGTAGCCACCTGGTGCAGCTGGATATCAGCGTACAGGACAGCAACGACCATGCCCCCCGGTTCACAGAAGACCCTGTTACCATTGTAATCCCGGAAAACATAGAACCAGGCGCTTCCATATATACCTTCCAGGCCATAGATCAGGTGGGAAACTGAAATAATTACTTTATTGGTTTTCTGAAAGATGATTTCTGTATAATTTACCTTTTATTTCTAAGTTCACATATAAACTTGATTTTTCCTTGTTAGGTAAACTGCTCACAAGTCTTTTTTTTTACAGGACGGCAGTGGACCCAACAGTGAGCTACGTTACTCCATCGAGCACTACTGGCCTGACAGACCTGACCTCCTCGCACTTGACCCTTCCAGCGGAGTCCTGACACTTGGACAGAAGTTGGATCGCGAGTCCACTATCTCACTCTACCTTGTAGTGCGAGCTACAGATCAGGCAGTGGACCCTTCTCATAGGCGCTGGGGATCAGTGACTGCTCGGGTGTTTGTGACAGATGAAAATGACAACGCTCCCACCTTCAGCTCTCCAGCTGCAGTAAGCGTCATGGAGGACCAACCTGTAGGGTAAGAATAATGCCTGTAATCTGGTGTTGGGACCTTCACAAGGACTTCAGCTTTTTGTGATAGAGAACGAAATATCCAAGGAGAGTAGTTTTTCTTAACAATCTCACATTTTCTTTGTATCTTTATCAACAGATTTGTGATTTTATATGTGATGGCTCGAGATGAAGATGAGGGTGAAAACGGCTGGGTGTCATATAGAATCCAGGCAGGCAATAGTGCTGGTCACTTCAGTCTGAACCCCAACACTGGTAAGCTTATTTTCCGTGGTAGGATACAATTTCCAAAAATATTGTGAATGTTAAAGTGCTATAACAGGAGACTCATAAACCAAAGAAATACACTCAATCGTGGGACTAATACTGCTCATGCCATCAGCAAATGTTTTTTTTTATGATTCATTTCAGTTGAATAATTCTTAGGTATGCTTTTTCTTTCTTGTTCGTCCATGAGAGCTGATCTTTATTTGGGCTAGGAACGTGGATATTTTATGTGTGTATGTGTGATTCCTTCGTCATTGGAGCTGGGTGGTGCATGTATGCGCTGTTCTCACAGAGATGGGTTTAGGAACCATAAGATTAGATACTGTACATAATGGAGTTGCAGGTGGAGAAAGGTCTTTCCTTAATTATTATCAGGTTTCCAGCAGCAGGGGCTGATTTAACTACTTGTTTGTGTTTCAGACTGTGTGGTGTTTCAAGCTTTAAGGTAATAATAGCTGCAACAGCAGATTAGCGTCACATTGTGAAGACATTTAGCCAACTGCCTGGATAGTGTGGTGTTGGTGTGGGGGGTATCGTTATCCTGAAAACTGAAATTTCACTTTCAATTTAATTTCACATAATGACAGCTTTATCTTCTGGTTTCATAAACCATTCGAAAGCTACTGTTTGTATATTTCTCTTTGTTTCTTCTAGCTTCATAAGTGGATAAAAGAGAGGAGATGAGAGAGAGATATGTTTTGCATTTGTCTGTGTTTTGTCTAAAGTATGGAAGGGAAGGTCTGATTCACAGACTCTATCTGATTAAACTTGATCTATAACATTTACATAAAACATACACTCCGGAGAATGTATTATTAATACAGATTCCAAAGGATAATGAAATGTTGTACAGGGATGTGTGGTGTTGAGTTAAGCTGGAAACTGTATAGTCTGGTCAATTTTGTAGCCTGGATGCTGCATGTTTGAATTTACATTTAAATGCATTTTAAATTGGCAGAAGTGAATAGCTGCCATAAAGAAACGGTGGTATCTTGCGTACTGTGGAAATTCTCATAAAGCAAAGCTGTAAAGGTTTTTGTTTTGTCGCATACAAATACTGTTTGTATTTTCACAGACACGATGTAAACTCTTCTACACACTTACACACACGTTTCAAGACCAACATAATAATACTACAAATACAAATTGAATTTTTTGTTACATTTATGTAATGCAGGATCGTTTTACGTGGTTTTCATTCATTGCTCTCTAAAGTTTTTTTGTTTATTTTTCTTGCAGGCTCCCTCTCCATTTTAAAGCCTTTGGACCGGGAAGAACAGGAAATCTTTAATTTGACCGTTGTAGCAGAGGATCATGGGATGCCTCAGCTTTCCACATCTCAGGTCCTGTGTGTGCAGGTAATTGATGTTAATGATGAGGCTCCAGTGTTCCAGCGAGCGGAATTTGAAACGCAGGTGATGGAAAACCAAGGACCAGGAACCACTGTGTTGACAGTGACTGCGACGGACAGGGACCAAGGTAAGATTTAGTATGTTATTTTAAATAGTGTAATCGAAAATTAAAAGTAGGAAATACTGTAGGAACCTACTCCAAGTCCCCAAGAGCATGTGTGGATAAATAAACACTTCCTTCAAAAAACATAGTTTCATGTTAGCAAATTGAGGTATTTAAGCTAAGGAAAAAACTAATTACGCTGTTTTTCTGCTCCATATGATCTCATGTGAACCTGCACAGGAACACAGTTGTTTCTTTTGGCTCTTTTCAAGAAAGGGTTGATGTAGTACAAAATCAAAATATAAAGCATACAAGGAATAAATGTTCTGAAACTCTAAATCCAATGCAGAAATGGTTTGAAAAGATACAGCTGATAGACACACAGTTCAGTATGCTGCCAGGAAGGAGGACAAGGAAGTAAACAATGGATAGATGGTTATTAGAAAATAGCAAAAGGTTCAGTGCAGTGCTACGGTCATTAATAACATTGTCTTGATACATTTAAATACCTTAAAAGACGTCTGACTTGTGTTTCAATGCAGGTTCTAATGGCCTAGTGATATACGGAGGTGTGACAGAAGAAGGCTTCATCATCAACCCTGTGACAGGAGTCATTACTACTACGAAGGAGCTGGACACAGAGCTGCAGAGTCACTACACACTCACTGGTACTAAAATATTTATCGTCTTACATATCTATACAATAAAGCTCGAGCTTATTTATTTCCACAGAGCTCCTCAAGTACAGTACATTTGTTTAGAATTTAGGATGGGATCCAACATCTGATTAACAGTTCTCATCTATTTACAGTCTATGCCAGGGATGGAGGTCTGCCTCCTAACTTTGCCAAGGCTGTAGTCCGTGTGGAGGTTCAGGATGTCAACGACAATGCTCCCGTCTTTGCAAGGCCATGGTACGAACTGGAGGTGCCAGAGAACCAGGCGTCTGTAGAGCTTTGTTTTCTCAAGGCCACAGACCCTGACTCGGGTCCTGGTGGAGAGCTGGAGTACAGGATTACTGGTGAGAATGAGTGTTGGGTTATCTTTCCCAAATGTTTTATTTAAATGCTTTTAAAGGGATTTAGTTGACCACAGCTGCTAAAGTGTTGTGGTCTCGGTACAATTAGTGCAGTGGACACTAATATCTAAAATTAGGAACATTTGGGTTAATATATTGCTTTTGATTGGGCTCTATTGGATCTTCATATAGTATTGCCACTCTACTCTATTGCTACTCTACTCTTATTTAAAAAAAATGCATTCAATACAGCTGTCTTGAGTAAATTTAAAATTTGTCAACTGAAAGAAAACCCTTTAATCAATAATCTGCCCTCCTGTCAATCCAGCCGGAGACCCTGATGGCGATTTCCAGCTCCACACTACCACAGGAGCTCTGTCTACGTCACACAGCCTAGACAGAGAGACGAGGGCAAAATATACTCTGGAAGTGGTGTCAACTGACCGAGGCAGCCCTGCTCTCAGCACTACTGTCACGGTGGAAATCCGAGTTCTGGATGTCAATGACAACAGCCCTGTTTTCAGCAAAGCTAGCTATTCTGTGGAAGTGTCGGAGGATGTTAGAGAAGGCACACAGGTTTTGGAGGTAAACAGCAATAAGGATTAACAGAGAATAAGAATATGGGATTTTATCAAATGTCTCATTGACTCACAGCCAGTTATATTTTTACTGAAAACATCTTCAGGTATGAGTAACAGTACGTCAGTCATAAATATGTATGTTGCTGTTTCTAGGTGTCAGCTACAGATGCTGATGAAGCCCTGAACGGAAAGGTTCTGTACTTTCTTAGCCAAGACGCACACGGAGCTTTTACTGTGGATGAGGACACCGGTCGTATCACCACATCCGCGTCTCTAGACAGGGAAAAAGTAGCGTCTTACAGCTTCCAGGTGTTTGCTGCTGACCTTTCACCAGCTGCACCCATGAATTCCTCTGCTCAGGTAAATTAATTGTTTAGCAGACTGGTGGTTGAATAAAGCTTTTCATTTGTATCTTGTAAATCCAGTTGCCATCCTTCAACTTCCAAACAACGGAACCTGGATCACTGAGAATCTTCACAGACAAACTTTATTATATATATTTACATATTTGTAGTTTATGTCTTGGAATTAGAAGACTGACTTTTTAAAATCTTTCTAGCTCATTGCATTTGTGCATCACATCTGTGTCTTGTTCACTCTAGGTGACAGTCACCATCCTGGATGTCAACGACAACACGCCCGTCTTCATTCAGGATCCACTGGTCATCGAAGCGTCCAGCATGCGTTCCCAGCGGGTACTAGCCACCATGAAGGCTGAGGACAAGGACTTTGGAGCTAATGGTTCTGTGTTTTACCGTTTTGCTATGCCAGTGAAGGGCTTCAGCATCAACTCCCTGACTGGGGAGATCCAAGCCACTGAGCCACTGGCAGGTCTGAACCAGGCTCAGAGAACATTGATTGTGGAGGCCATGGACCAGGGGAGCCCGGCTCAATCTGCACAGGGAGTGGTGGTGATTTACGTAAAAGAAATAGAGTACAATGGGATTCGCTTCTCCAGGAATGCCAGAGATGTCAGCATTCAGGAGAATGCTGCTAAAGGTTAGACACCAGTACACTTTTATTAGGGTACAATTAGGTGCCTTTATCCTTTTTCTCAATCTTTGCTGCCACGGGTCAAAATTATTTTTTCTGCTTTTACAGACACGGCTGTGGCTCAGGCTAAGGCTCAACACCCAGATGGTACGAGTAAGGGCATCAGCTACAGCCTCTTCAGTGGGAACAAGAAGCAGGCCTTCAGCATTAATTCCATAACAGGTAAGACGGATAATAAGTAAGAGAGCCTATCTTGGCAATGAGATGTGTGTTTAAAAAGCTCTAAACACAAACTTATGATATTTTCCTACAACTGTGTCTCCAGGTGAAATCCAAGTGCAGAGCTCCAATGGCCTGGACTTTGAAGACACCCCGAGACTCCGTCTAGTTGTGAAGGCTGAGACCGTTTCCTCTACATCTTTCATGGCTATAAACTTAATTTTGCAGGATGTAAATGACAACCTTCCTCGCTTCCAACTTCAAAATTATGTGGCCTATATGAGGGAGACACAGGGATATGAAACGCCAATTATACAGGTAATCCCAGATGTAAAAACTCCATAGTAACTGTACAATAGAAATGTAATAACACTGTGTGATACTGGTATGTGGTCCACTTTGCTAGAGGTAAAAATAAATCCTCCCTATTATGTCCCCTTCCTTTACCTTCTCTCAGGTGGTGGCAGAGGATGTGGATCAGGGCCAGAATGGTCAGGTGACCTACTCCTTTCAGTCATCAGGCATGAGCGGCCTGTTCAAGATTGACCCAATGACAGGAAGCATTACCACGGCAGCCATCATGGACCGCGAGATCTTCACCCAGGCCAAGTGAGAACAGATCTGTGGTTGTACAAACCTCATCGAGAACCATTCTATCTGCACATTCTGGACCCACTTTTTACCTATCATAGTGACTGCTGCATAGAGGTGAACAGAAAGATTTCATTATGTGTGTCTAGAAGGGAAGAATCTAGACACAGTACATCATAAATCATATTCACTACAGCTACAGTAGTTTGTGATAGATGGCGAGATGGTTTTCATAGACAGCAGAAGTTATAAGCACCATTGCAAACCAATATCTGCATGCCAGATGTATCAAATCTGCAATTTGCAGCTGTGTAAATCAGCTCCTGTTTACTGTAACATTTTCATAACCCTGCTTCTGTAACATATGAAGATGTGTGATCAAAGGTATATGTGAAAATATGTCAAATTAAGTTCAACTATTCTCAGTCATCACCAACATCAAAATTTAAGATGTACAAAAATGTAAGAAGAGACATTAGGCCTTTTAAAAACTTTGTTTTTTTACACCCACAGGCTAGTAGTTACAGCAACTGATAGAGGAAGTCCACGTCTGGCTGGTTCAGCCACATTAACAGTGATCATTATTGATCAGAATGACAACAGTCCCACAATTCCTTTGCCTCAGGAACTTCGCATCCCAGAGAGTAAGTACTAACATTTTCAGGAATTTCATACTTTTTGGTTGAATATTCTGCGTAGAGTAAATCCTGGTCAGGTGTAAAGACATGGTATTTTAGATTATTGCTGTCTAAACTCAAAGGCCAAAAGCAACCAACCATCTGTTTTCTTATTCATCAGATACGTTGATGGGCACAGAAATCACTCTAGTGACGGGTAATGATGTCGACTCCAGTCCTGCCCTCTCCTACTCCTTGAATCTAGACCCAACAGCTATAGGCAAGTTTGGGATTCACCGCTATAGTGGAGGCGTTTCACTCACTGCCCCTCTGGACTTTGAGGAGAAGACGTGGTACACACTTACTGTCAGAGCCACAGACAGCCAGCATCAAACTGAGGCGAACATCACAATATTAGTGGAGGACATTAATGACAATGCACCTGTATTCACCCATGATTTCTACCAGGTAGGATGGCCTATAAATCAAGCTGATTTTTGTAATTTTGTATGTTTTATGACTCTCTGTGCATTGAGCAAAACTGTTTCTATCAAAACTGTTGGTTGTTTTAACCTACAGGCTAAATACAATATAGAAAGAAATCTCAAGTGTCTGGTCTATAATGAGGAATTTCACATTACATTTTGGATGTCTTCACATCCTATAAACTTTGATAGAAAATTTTATTTCAGTTTCTATACAGCAGACTTCTTTAATGAGAAAGAGGAAATTTAACTTGAACTTTCACAGTAAAAAGCATACGTTTCCAACCTGCACACCTTGGGGTTATTAAATTTAACTGCCAAATATTGACTTGGGGAAAGTTTGCTGAGATGTGTCTGCATAATATTTACTACTTTGTCTCAGGAAACCTCCACGTTAGTACAAGTTCCTGAAAAATAAGAACCATTTTAGAAAATGCATTACCCCAGAACCCGTTGACCCCGTCAACATAAGCTGGGAATATGCTGTGTGGAGCAGCAATAAACAAAAGTGTTTTTTTCCATTTTTGTACCGCAGGTAACCCTGCCAGAGCACACCCCACCGGGAAGTGCCATCGTCACATTAACTGCAACTGACAGGGACTCTGGTGACAATGGAAAGATCACATACAAAGTGATGTCGTCAACCCAGGAGGGTTTCTACATTGACCCAAACAACGGTAGATTGGGCTTCCTTTCTTGTGTACTTTAGCTAAATAAATCAGTTTCCAATTTGTACTGAAAGTAATTTGTTATTTACTACATTTGTAAATAAACTTTGTACGACTCCCTTCCTCCCTCTCACTGGCTTCCATTTCCAGGAACCTTGTTCATCAGTCACAGAGCTGAGTTTGACCCTGAGCGTCCATCAGTCAGCATTGTCATTGAAGCTCGTGACAAAGGCTTGCCTTCACTCTTCTCCCTTACTACAGTCCAGGTCCAAATTTCTGACGTAAATGACAACGCTCCTGCTTTCCATCAGTCTGATTACAGGTCAGTTTATGTTCCCTTCTGCTGCCTGTTTTACAGCATAACCTCACTGTCCTTACACAACATTATGTTCTTCTGTTTGTAGGGCTACAGTTTCTGAGGACACCATACCAGGGTCAACAGTTTTAACTTTTGAGGCCTTTGACAGTGACCTTTCTCGGGAAAACTGCGGCTTTGACTTTGCTATTGCTAGTGGAAATGAAGGAAATGTATTCCAGATAGAAAGCAGCATTCGCTTCTTGGAAGGACGGGGCTTTCAAACGGTTGGGACTCTGCTGTTAGCTGAGGTGCTTGACTTTGAAACCAAGTCACTTTATAACCTCACAGTGGTGGTGTCAGACCGTGGTGTGCCCCAGAGGAGTTCTAGTGTTGCTGCGGTGATAACAATTGGAGATGTAAATGATAATCCCCCAGTATTCAGCAGAGCAGAATATACCGTGTCACTGAGTGAGGGAGCTGCTGCTGGGACTGAGATCATACGACTGACTGCGACAGGTGAACAAAAGCGTTTTTGTGTTTTTTTTCTTATCTCTCATTTTCACCTTCTTACTTACTAATCATTTAAAAAATTGTCTTTAAGTCAATTCATTTGATTTGTTTTATTGTGTTTTTTCCAGACCCAGACTCCACTCCCAATGCAGAGGTCCAGTATACTATCAGCTCTGGTGATGAGGTAAACTTATTTACCATGGACCAGTGGACAGGAGCCTTGCGTCTTCACAGGGCACTTGACCGTGAACGCCAATCTACACATGTTGTCATCATTCAAGCCACAGATGGACAGGGACACTTTGCACTCGTTCCAGTCATTGTTGAGGTCAAAGATGTTAATGATAATCATCCATTCTTCCCAGTGGAAGTCCTGACAGCTACTATCAAAGAAAACCAACCAGGGAACTCAGCTGTGACTGTTCTCCATGCCATAGACCATGACACAGGCATTTATGGTCAGTTGAAGTACTACATGTTGGAGCGGTCTGGTGTGGGAAGAGACAGCTTCACTGTGGACCATAACTCTGGTGAAATCAGAAGCAAAATTCCCTTTGACTTTGAGAAGATGAACTCCTTTAACTTTGTTGCAGTGGCAGTAGATTCAGGCAACCACTCAGCAACTGTGACGGTGCAAGTGTTTGTCACAGGTGAAGACGAGTACGACCCACTCTTCGCATCCTCTGATTTCTCTTTTGAAGTCCCAGAGGGAGCCATGAAAGGCCAGAGCATTGGGCAGGTCCAAGCAAATGATGAGGATGGTGGCGTTGATGGTATTGTTCTTTATTCTCTTCCCACCAGCTCTCCGTACTTTGATGTAAACAAAACCACTGGAGTAATCTTCCTCAAGTTGGACGGTTCAAGCAGCAGTAGTAGCAGTGGGTCTGGTCGGGGTAAAAGGGAAACCAGGCTGATGACTCTTGATGTGAAAGCTCACAGTCCATTGGATACATCTCGCATTTCTACGGCCCAGGTCTCCATCGATGTAACAAACACCAACTTTGGCCTTGCTCCTGATGTCAACATCCTACTGATTAGCATCATTGCGGTGTCTCTTGGTTTTATCATTTTGCTCGTGGTCATGGCTGTGGTGGTGTTCCTAGTAAAGTCTCGCAGGAGAAAGAAAGGCCAGGATACAGGAAACAGAACTGTTGGTTTGGGAACCGCTCTTCAAAAAATGGACGATTGCAACTCAGGATCCGGTGGAGAAAGAATCTACCACCAGGCCTTGCCAGGGTATGCAGGAGATCAGGGTGGGGCCGGTGGTGGTCCCTACACTAGAGGGGGCTCTCTGGATCCTTCTCACTCCAGTGGTAGAGGATCAGCCGAGGCAGCTGAAGATGATGAGATCAGGATGATAAATGAGTACCCTCGTGTTGCCTCCATCACATCATCCATGCAGGAGCACATCTCAGCCAGAGGACCAGACTCTGGAATTCAGCAAGATGCTGACCAGCTCTCTGATATCTCCTGTGAACCTGCTGCTTTGGAGGGCAGCACTTGGTTTAAGGGGAAGAAACTGGGAGGCAGTCTTAGTGGGACCTTGCTCTCTGGCCAGCTCCCTGTCTATAGGGATGAGGGCGGTGGATACTTAGGAGTTGGCCGCAGCCTCAATATTTCTCTTCCCAAGGATTATGCATTTCCCGAGGATGGTAAACCTTTAGTGGATGGTTCTCTCACAGCTATTGTTGCCAGTGACGAGGAGCTCCGCGGAAGCTATAATTGGGATTATTTGCTTAACTGGTGCCCACAGTTCCAGCCACTAGCTAATGTCTTTACAGAGATTGCCAGGCTGAAAGATGAAACTGCCCAGCAGAGCCACAACCCTCGCCAACCTTTCCAGCCCAAGCCTAAAATGGATCCCAAACCCAGAATTGACCCTCCACCACTCATTACATCAGTGGCTCACCCTGGGGCCATGTCTGTTCCCCCTAAGGTCCCTGTTATTGGGCGGACATTCCCTCACTTGGCCTCACTTCGTAGGTCACCTATCAGTCATGAAGGTTCAATTTCATCAGCGGCAATGTCCCCCAGTTTTTCCCCTTCTCTTTCACCTCTGGCAGCTCGGTCTCCAGCTGTTTCTCCATTTGGAGTGAACCAAGGACCATCAGCATCCATGATCAGCACCAGGGAACCCTCACTGGAACAGAGTCCTGATCACGAGATGAGAATATGATGGAAAAATCTGAAACCTATTTATCGAAGAACATTAAGACAACCTGAGCAGAGCATCAAAGAGCCTCCATTTGGTTGCTCTTTATTATGAAAGAAAAAAAGGTGCAAATTCACTCTCATCATTGTTTTCATCTTCAGAATGAGGAGTTTACAGATTTAATGTTCAAGGAAAATGAACACATCCACAGAAGTTGTGTAACCCTTGTCCCGTAGAATATTTACATTCAGTATTTCATTACTTCATTGGTGTTATTGGAACACACAAAGTGTGCTTAGGTTGACAGGACCAGCCCATCCAACCACAGTGACGCAGGTCTCCATGAACTGATCAGGGTTAAGGGGTAAGCTGGCCTCTTGGAAAAGTGCACTTACCGTACCCTGCAGTCTGAGATCCCTTAGTGTGTAGCTCTAGAAATGTGTAGTTTTCATGTTACCTCACTGGCTGGCCAGAGAGCTGTGGACCTTATTCCTGTCTTTGTCTGTGGACATTTTAACACACCCATATTAAACTCATCTCGTGGCTGCTTTTGAAATGGCCTGTGTGAAGATGTGTGTGAACCTAATGCACAGAAAATGTGTGCTCACAAAGACACCGATTCACTGAATTGCTGGCGCATCACACAGTAGAAAAGCAATTTAAAGCATTGTTTTTTCTCATTTAGATGACATTCTTTTGATTATTCTTTTATTTTTATATATTTTTATATATAAAATTATGATTTTCGATTCTGAAATGCCATTGTTCCACATGGAGAGGTTATTGTTGTTTGTGTATTTGCAAATATGTATATTTGTATGTAGGCAGGCTACGTTATGTACTGTACGTCTCCTAGATTTTTAGAGACTCTTGTGTTTTTACTATTATTTATATGAAAAGAGAATTTGCTGTCACATTTTGGCAGCAGGAAACTGAGCACAGCTCACAATGTGCTGTGTTGTTACATGTTTTTCTTCTTTTTTTTGTCAAATTGTAGATAATTCCAAATCCAAAATAGAAACATCCAAAAATGGATGCGAACCTGTGATCAGTCTGAATGCCTGCTTCTTCAGCAGTCCAGCGCTATGTTTTTGGTGTGCAGTCTTGCACAACAGCACACTCCCTTTGTTTTTCAGGGACAGCTCAATTTGCTGTTCACCTATGTGTCTTTGAAAAATAAAGGTGCTTCCTAATGTCAGTTACATCACTCAACTTAAATGCATTTTACTGTGAAGTTGTCCATCACAGCACAATTGAAATAACATCCAATGAAGAGACTGGGAGTCTCATAGAAAAGTCAAAATAACTTGAGAGAAGAGAGAAGTGGAAAGCAGAAATCTATATGCATGAGCCCTGGTGAATGTACAAGGATTTAGCGACCAGTGCAGTATTAATTTTCCATGTTTACTCTCTATTCTGTGCATTTTATTTTTTTCTGTGATTCACACACAGATTGTTACTGACATGACGAGTGGATCAGGTTCAATTCGTCTGCGCATTCACATCCTTTATTAGCAATCTTCTGGTGTAGCAAGAGGCAAAGGGGTTTAAGGGTGTAATATTCATTCCTCCATGTGTGTTCATTCCTGTGGCCCGGTTTTAATATTATGAAGTAATTGTAGATTGGATGTCTTCTTGTTTTCAAGAGATGGCCTCTACCTCTGTTCTCAGCATAACAAATTGCCTCATGCCAAGCTTGAACAGGTTCAGCTACAAGCTACACACGCCGCGAGCCCAACTCCAGCACAACATGATCTCAACTCCAAATCATGCTGTCCCAGAAACATTTCTGTGTTGGAGGACCTCCATTTGGAGTTGTGTTTGACATGACTGCAGTGACTGACGAATGGAGTGATGGCAGAACAAAAAAGAGCTGTAAATGTATTTAAAGCAAATAATAAATTCCTACTGATCTCTTTTGACAAACTGGAGTCAGTCTTTTTCAGGACTTTGAAGGACGAACAGAAAAGTAATTCAAGTTTAACGATAGTCACTGCATGTTTGTTTATTATTAACAGGTGTCTGGTGTCAAGTTATGGGAAAAGTATTTAGTATCAGAATATACTATACAGATTCGTTTTGATGGTATTGGACAGGCCTCAGATGTAGCCAAGTTTCAACAGTAGAGTTAGTTGTTCCAGTTAATATAAATACAAGTCATAATTACAAAATGTTTATTTCATATGGAGCACAGGCATGTTTTCACAGCTGTAAGAGGTTTCTGCCTCATTTGGTCGTCACACACAGACATGCAACTATTGTTACTGTATGTATAGAAGAAGCCGAAAATTGATTTTGACAAGGTATAAGAGAACGAGCCCGAGACAGAAGCTTGTGAGACACACAAGACATATGAAATGAGAGGTGATGATAAAATGCAAAAATACAATCCATACTTAAATATTAAAGTAATTCTCACATACAGTGTAATGAATATTCTTACTTGACTATTTGTAGAGTTCATTGAAGGATTAGATGTGAATAGATATTGACTTGGTTTTATATACTGACATTGTATCCTGCTAATTTAAAGATTCATTAACTAAACCATAGTCATGGTTAAAAAAACAGCTGTCTGCCTTTAGTCGCCTCAACAAAGCTGTGTTTACAGCCTGCTGTCCCTGCACTGCTGTTACAGCTTACTTCTTCACTTGCCTCAAACAACTTCAAATAGTCAAAGACACAAACATGCATGTGCACATTCATATTAGTGGCTACTACACAGTGACACACATGGCCTACAATAATCTCCTCAGCTGACATTGGCTCAGATCCAGCTCCTACGGGCATATGGTCAGTTTTTCACTTGCAACATATGGGAGAAAATGTTACCGATTCCCTGGTATGTTGTTATATGTGTGTGTGCGTGTTCTAATGAAGTTTTGCAATGTTAATCTGAAAGGTGGGTGGGGTAACCCTGGATGTACATCAGGTATGTGCCATTAATCATAACTACAATTTATTGCTCAACTACCTTTACAACAGTACAAGAGTAACAAATTAGTTACTTTCAATTCTTAAGAAAACGACTTTAGAAATTGTTTAATTGCAATTCCCTGTAAAAAAAGACACAATTATGAACTTGAATACGTCTTTCTCTCCAGAAATGTCAGCACACTCTAAAGACCTGTTAAAGATCATGTTTTCTTTTCTAGAAGGTCTGGGTATAATCTGCAGCTGCACTCTCTGGGAATCAAGCCTTAAACATCATACTAGACTGGGTCCACGCTCTAGTTAGTATCCAGGTGCACTTTTACTTCTGACTTTGATCAGTTCAACTTTATTAAATGATTAAACTGCACATGCACATAAATGCACAGCTACTACAAAACACAATAAGCATGCAGCTGTTTGTATGAAGTATTGTGTACTCTGTATTAGGCACACATATTTATGCACCTACAGTATTCATGAATGTAGGTCAGTGCACAGATAGACTGCAAAGAACAACAATGGGGATAAGAAAGAAGTAGGAACTAATTGGAGGTATTAATGAAAACATTTTTTTCAAATACTTTCCAAATAAGTAATTGAAAACAAAACTGTGTGTTTAGTATCATTAAAAAATTGTTCTGCAAACATGGTTTAAAAAGTACAAGAAAAGAGAGAGAAACAAAACAAAACACAATTGCAAATGTAGTTTAGCTGACAGTAATCTTTAGTTGAGGATTGCATTTTTATCCATTTTCTATCCACTATCTCAAAATAAATGTAACATATGTACAATATGACGAGGCCTAACACCTATCACCACACTGGTAGCTCAATGGGATAAGCATCAGACTGGGATGGGAATCACAGGCCAGACTACCAGCCCTTTCCCCCATACCAGTTGTGTCCTTGAGCGAGACACTCGGCGCCCCATGTGGCTGCTCACTGCTCCCCCCAAGGGGGGGTGGGTCAAATGCAGAAGACAAATTTGTAAAAATGTAATTATTGACAATCCAGATTCTTCTTCTTAACAGATGAAAACACAGGCACACTTCAGGATATTCTGGCCTCTGCTTCACAGATTCTTTTCTGCTTTCAAATGTGGCCCTTGTGAGGCTCAGATATAAGTGCATGGAAATCTAAGATTCAATCACTGGAGAGCTTAAAATTCCTTCCCACGAAAATGTTTGAAAAGGTAAGAAAAATCTAATGTGTCAGCTTGAACTGGACTGACTGCATTAGCAAGCATGTCAGGAGCTTGTTCGTGATTTTGCATATCACTTGATTTGAGTCAGCAATGCGGTACTCCCATGTAAGGTTGTATATGAATATCTCAGTTCAATGATCTGTTCATAGTGTCCAGTTTACCCAAAATTCCCTTTGAGCAGATTCCCAGAAACACAAATAAGTTGGCTAAAGCTACTTCTGCTCCAAGGTCAGACAGGCCCCAGTGAATCTGTTTCCCCTCTCTGGTATCCTACACCCCAGGAAATTGTCACGAATACATACATTCCTACAAAGACATTAAAAGGTTCACAACAGTACCTGTGGCGCCACGATCCAGTTTCAAACTGTTTATTGGTGGTTATCTCTGCTGGCGAAGTAAATGCTTCGAACTCTTTTCCATTTAGATGTCGTTAAGGAGGTGTGTGTTCTCTACACGTGTGCTGAAAAGACTGCACTGTTTCTGCACAAATCATGTTCCTTACTGCTCATTTCATTAATAGAAAGTTCATTTTCCCTCCATTTTGTGCTGTGCCACTTGCGTGACTAAAAGGATTCCTGGAGGAAAAACAGTCACTCTGGCTCTTTGGCTCATGGCCTTTGAATTGCTATTTATAGTAAGTTTTCACTTTTCTCTGTGGCGTCAAGCAGAGAAAAAAATGACAGGAGAAAGGAGCCAGCTGAGTCAGTTGGTGCCTGGTTCTCATTTGTGTGTTGACCTCGTGTTACAGCACTACTACCTCGCTAGTGTTGCTCGCACTTCACACTGCAGAGATGGACTCTGTGTTGGATTCTGTGTTATACCGTGTTTGAACTCTGCTACGCTGCTAATTAGTGAGAAATTACACGAGTTCTAGGAAACAATTCCTCGGAGAGTTTGGTGCCATTCTATCCTTTCTAATCACTGATTTGACAGAGCATTTAGCGCTCTTTGTTATAGCACTATAAATAAATAGCACTATTAATCAAATGTTAAAGAATAAATTGCTCTGTGGATTGCAGCACAAAACAAACAGTCAATAACCCAAATTATGAATGTATGAAGGAAGATGATTTCTCTGCAGCTGTTGAATGTTTCTGTGTGAGTGTCCAAGGGTGGAGCGGTACTGTGGTGGGAGCTCAAAACATTTCTGTTTATGCTCAGTCGAGTCAGGTACCTCAAGCTGGACACAGAATATGCCAAACTCTTCAAAAAAACTCTTTGCAAAGACACTTTCCCATTGACCGTGCCCCATGTGTGTTACTAGACAGAATCCCAAACATTAGAAACTTGTGCCGTAGCCTTCCACTCCCATACTGATTGTGAGGTATGAAGAGCTGCAACCCATTAATTCATGATCTCATGCTCTGAGCCTGTATTGACCATTCAACCCTGTGCAGATTGCGTTGTCACCAGCCAGCACATTTCAGGGTGGGGTTCCTTTCTAGTCAGTAACTCTTTATTTGTATGAATTACTGGCAAAGGTTACTATGGCAGGGTTCAAAGGTCATCTGGATGGCACCTAGTTGGGAAGCACAGATGAAAAGGGAGGGAAGCTCAGTGAACATTTGTCAGGATTATTCAATCTTCCCCGCTCTGCAGAAGTCCTAATGGACATCTCTCGCCTCAACCCATCACCCTACTGTCTTTTGCTTCTCTCTCTGTTTTTCTCTGCAGTAGGCGACCGCACCAGCAAAACTAATCTTGGTGCAAATGCCTGTCAGTCATCTTAGTCAGTGAGAACTGTCAGAATGTTGTCAGTGGCTTAGTCGGAGTTTACAGTAAGTTTAAATTCCTGACTTTTTTTATTTGATCTACTTTTTCCTTGTGATTCTTCTATTTTCACATATCATCAACGAAAACTCTCCATTTCTATCACCATCAATTTTGCCATTCCATCCCTCACAACCCTTTGTCTGCCTCAGTTCTTCTCTGCTTACTTTATTTGTGTGTACGGAGTCTGACAGAGATACCAAACTTAAGAAAACACTCTTGACCCTCAATCAGGAAGGTTAAACCAACACCAGAGGCAATGAGGGGAAGCAACAGCACACCAGGAGCACTTCTTTTCTGCACTGCAAACCAAAACAGGCTGCATCAAGTCTTTAAACAGGAGAAGGTATAATTCTGCTTTAGAAGTCTTTATGCTGATTTAAGATTGAAAGATTGATAGACTGTGAGTTCATCTTTTTTCTTAGAGTTGATCTACAATGCAGTACTTTCAGCATTTTAAAACACCACAGTTGTCCATTTATTTCCCCGTGGCCCTGCGTATCACGTGCACACCTGATGTTTCCCCTTTGTGCGTGGAGTGCATCCAAAAGCTTTGCGAGTAGGTGCAGGTCACTCACCCTCCACTGTGAAGGAAAGGTATTATCTTCTGCAGAATGTTCACATTCCATCTTGATTATTTTTCTGCTACTCGCTCCTGAGGAAACTCTTGTATAATGGATTCTATGAGGGTTGAATAAATTAGTGAAGACATCTGATCACGCAACTTATTGCTTTGCATTTTAGCTATACACGTTGAAAGTCATAGCAGCAGCATCTGCCAAAGTCACAGCATTCTCTGCATATTCTTGTTTAATTAATTTCCAATTTTATTCTTATCTCTCATTTCAATTTTCTGATAAGAACTCATTCAGAAAAACGCAAGCCACGCATAATTACTTTCTAGGACAGACAAAGCCTTTGTAGAAACTTCTGTTCATGCAGTTGCATTCTCATTCTCCTCTAAATATTTTATTTACTCACTGACATGTGTAAACAGTTTGGGCTGATATGTGCCCATCATCCTGATGGCAGTGACTAGCTAGGAGACTGTGTCAAGTACAGCTGTTTTATGGCGAAGACTATAATGCAGGTGCTGAGATGCAAAAGTCAGACTTCCAGAGACAAATCCCAGCATCTAACTTATATTTAGTGTAGCTGATATTTCATGGTGACAAACTAATAGAATAATTCATTCATTAAGCATTGATTAGAATGATTATGAATTATTTTTTGTAAATTTGACTCACTCACCCTTCCGTCTTTTAAGATAAAACTTCATCTCTAAATTGTGTGAAACAAAATAACACAAACTGCAATAAAAACTACATTTACTACAGCAGGTTTCACAGTGCCTGCAGTTTGTTCCTGAACTTTCTTTCCCTCACTCCGCTTACCTCAGAGCCAAACCAATGCCTGTGGATTGATGAAGAAATGCTTCATATTTTTGCATTCAGCACGTCTCAAAGCTTCAGTCGAGTGTGCCCAAAGTGGAGAAGTAAAATGAGGAATTAGGGAGTATTAACAGTAAGAGGGAGATCAGTTGTATGGAGCTCTTTGGCCACGAAGAGACAGGCTTATCACTGAGACAAGCCAACTGCTTGTCATTTCGGCTTAAAGGGTTGGAGTGTTTAAGTACTCACAGCATAGACATTTGCTCAACACTTTGTCCAGATTACGCTGAAGTGGGAAAAAGTTGAAAGTATTGCAGAGCAGCAACTCACACTTCAACAATATATGAGCATTATACTGAGCAACAGTGTGGGTCATGCCATTGTATTTGGTTTTTGTAGTACTGTATACTGCATCATTAAACACTGCACAGGTTACAATAGGTGCTGTTTGGTCCTGAACCTAAGTCCCGTTAATAGGCATGCTCACGATTTGGCTCTGGTAACGTCAAAGCAGTTGTTGAACATGTTGTACATAGGCCGATGTAGTGTTGGTGTACGTACTGTATGACTGGAGACACTGAAATGTGGCGCCGCTCTCAAAAATCTGACTTTCTACTTAACACAGTTTATAATCATTACTGTAAATAACAGCTAAGAGTTTCTCTCAAAGCAATGAGTCAATACAGCTGCCAGTAGAAGTAGTAGCTGAGTCAGGATACTGTGGCTCCTGAGTTTGACTGTAACCCTGCTCCGCATGTCTCCCACGGTGTCCTCCTCAGGCTGTTTCTGTGATGAAAATAAGACACAAAGGGAGCAATCTGTTTTGGTCTGCATGAGTAATGAAACCACATGTATTCTCTCTTGCACGGAAAGAAACAAGAGAGAACAGGACAGCCGCACTGAAGGGATGTGAGATCGTATAAATTAACAGGCTTTAGGTTTTGCTACTTCCCAACATTTAGTTTTTTGGCTAATAATAACTTGCATTACTTTCAATGATTTACAGCAGTGTTCAATTTTGCATGATGCTTTTTTCCACAGACATTTGTGTGTTTGAAAGGTCAAAAGATCTGAATGGATTGCTCCAGTCAAAGTGGGTGGCGTAGCTGCAGATAAAATGAGTCACACTGAGATGTTTTTTTTTGTTCCGTGCTGATAATGAATGCTTGGACTCTGGACAAATTTGGTTTGGCTTCTTAATCGATGACAGCTGCGGACCGCATAATAGAGATATCAGGCATAGCGAACTGTGAATGATAAAGATTTATAGGAGCACTGTGGATATCGCTCCATAACCTCTCCATGATATTTCACTCACATCGCTGCCACCTCCCTTCAGTTTCCTCTTCTGCTAACTCCCTCTAACTCCCCTCTCCTCAAACTCTTATGTAGATTTAGATAAACGCATCAGGTCATTGCACCTTTCCAAAGCTCTTTACTGTCATGCTTATGAATTTTATCTAGCGTGGAAAAATACAGGCTTAAATACTTGCTGACTGTGGAAAAACAAGCACTGACTGATTCTGGCAGCAGAGGAGGGAAAGAATTCAACAATAAATGGAAGTTTGCAAGTCACCTGCAGGGTAACCGTGCTACTAGTGATGTCTTCATCCATCATTATTTTCCTCTGATTCACTGCAGTTGACACTGATTTCTACTCACCTATATTTTATTTTTAAGTCTGAACGTGATGAATTATGCTATTGGTCAGTGTTATTAGGTTTGTGTTCCAGCAGCGTCGGCGTGAAAGATTGCTGCGTAGTAACTCTCTCCGCTGGAAAGACAAGGGAGATTTGGATGTAGAAGTTGTAAGCTAAATCATTAACAGTAAGGTATAAAGAAAGAATCCACTTTATTGGTCATTGATACATTTGTACATGTTACAACAAAATTTGACTTTGGCATTTGACCCATCCTCCCAGGCGGCGCTCGGGGAGCAAGCGCTGGGTGTATCGCTCAGCGACACACCTGGTATGGGGGATGGGCTGGGTGACTCAGCTGGGAATCGATCCTGCTAATCCTGCATCCCAGTTCTCTGCCTTAACCACTGAGCCACCAGGCCGCCTGTAAACATGATTTTGTGCCAGGGATAGTGGATACACAAAGAGGTTTTTCTATCTTTTTTAGATATTATGAAACAATTTTTTTAGGTCATGCTGTGAAAATAATTTTAAAAAATGGACTAAAACAGACATTTGACTTTTGGATCATGTAGTGTTGCTAACTGTAAAGGAGCAGTTACGTTTCTTTGACGAGGCCAGCGAGCCACAAGTGAGGGAGGGAAAAATGTGCCCAAGGGATTGTGGAATAAGATGGATGAGGTGACATGTCTTTACAGAAACTGTCAGCGTTTTGGTTTAGTTATTTTTTACCTAAAGTATTTTCTACTTTCCATATTTGTTTCACAGTCTAGTGTTTCAGCATATTAGTACGCTGTCTCTAAGATGTCCCAGATGTGTCTGTTCTCTGCACTTTAACGACCACTCCCAGCTCCACTCTTCAGTTTTTTTTGTGATATTTCCTTAACAGACATGTTGGACAGTAGACACACGTTAACTTTTCAAGGTGTCAGTTAAAAACCTTAGTTTGTTAAAACTGTTTTTAAGAGGTTGAAAAATAAATGGACATGGACATGGACATGGACGTGGAGTTTGTCATAATTTCATTTGTTCTCATTCCTCTACACAACATCACAGGGTTAGGTCAGATAAAAAAACCTGAATACAGCAACATAAAGTAAGACGGATGTACTTGTAATCAGGCCATTTATTGTTTTAGAGGAAAGTAATTAAGAGTAACAATGAGAGCACAACGAGAACATGAAAACAACGAGAGAGGTGGTGGGTGCAGTCCAATTCAACAAATGATTTAAACAGAAAACCCTTTGTCTAGACTTGACCATAGGTTCAACTAACTTCAACTAACAAACAAGCAAACCACACTGTCTACCATGTGACTCGCTAACCAAAACCAAGTACACAACAGGCAACCACCCCTAAACATTCTATTCTAGACAGAATAGATCTATGGCAACTATAAATACGGAAATAAAACAAGTCTAAAAAACCAGCCCAGAGCCGCTTAGACAGTGCCTTTTGAGTTAACATTACAATTGAAGTCTTAAACATATCAACAGCACAACATACACAAAAACCCAAGAGGCACAGAAGTTGACTGCTCAGATTCAGTCACAGCTGTCCCACATTCGTGCCCTGGTTTGGTGGAGCAGGTAGAAGATTATGGTTTCTGGTGCTGCACAGCTTCCTGTAGAGAAAAGTGAAACTGATTTAATATGGAGGACAAACAAACAGCTAAAGTAATACAAATTTACAGATAAAGATAATAGATAAAAGCACCAGTTCAGTTCTTAAACCTTGAATTGTAGGGCCACAGTTCCAGATGTTTCCTACAGTATGTTACCAAGCCCTGCTCTTACTGAGCTACTGCACTACATGCTACATATTTTAAAATGGCAGAAGAAAAGAATAAAAATGAGGGGGGGACATTGTAACTCTCATAGCAGCGTTCTCTTGGGTCCAGACTGTGAAAAATGCATTCCATAAGGTTGGAACTCGCGTGAACTCAATTCAAGTTGACAAACCTTGCAAATGTATGTCTGAAGAGTTGCTAAGTATAAATCCAATCACAGAATTCTATATTTTTCGGATCTTATTTTCCACTTAATTTCATTGTGACTGGATGTGTTCTTACCTTTTTCACTAAAGAAAAGCTTGAGCCATTAATCTCTGGCTAAAAATAAAACTCATGCAAGTGCAATCTAAGTGATAGAGATGGTGACCAAAGCAGTGACTCTCCAGAGAGTACTGCTATAGGGTGGGTGTGTGTGTGTGTGCAGCTGCGTGTGTAGACTATGCAGTGCACACACAGTTCGAGCCAAACTGTAGTGGGACCATCACTCGCGGCGCAGCTTGTGTATGTTTATAGAAACCCAAATGTGCTGATTGCAACTTTATTTACAATTGGTTATAAATACATATAACAATCTTTTTACAGTTAATGTGAAGCTGAAGTCATGCTCTGCAACAGCCAAACACTCTTCACTCTCAGGCCTGCTGAATGAATGCTAGCGTGGCTTGCCAGTCAGATAAAGGATGCAGATGGATTCAGGACTCCCCGATCTGCCATCACACAACTGACTCGCACTTTTGTGCATCTGCAGGAAAAGGCTACGGTTGATTATTAACCCGATGTGAACCTGATGCTTCTCAGAGGCACGTAACAGCTGTGTGTGCTGCAAACATCATTCTTATCATGTAAAGCGGAATAAATAGAGAGCCTCAGCATTGTAAGCCATTACTGTAATGTATTGTTTGCCAGGTCAGGAACTGTCAACTGACCTGTCATGCGCCACATACCATTGTCTAGTTTCATTCAGTCAGAAATCTTATTGTTTTCACTTTTGGGATTTCCCATGCTCACCATGTGGAGGGTCATTTGAAAATCCCTTTTTGACTTACGAGTTCAGCCCGGTTGGTTGTGACAGACGGCACGTCTGAACACGCGCCACACATTGCTAAGGTTTCTGCGTATCTACACTCATTAGCACAGGTGTGTCTGTTCCTATCTGTGGTTTAAAACCTTGTTGCTGGCCCAGAACATGGGATTGAAGACAATTGGAATAGACTCAGAAACAGCGAGCAGAGAAAACTCAAGTCCAAGACTTCAAGTGGAAACTATTCCAGGCTGAAATCCCATCTGCTTTCACTTTAGAGTCTGAGTCCTAAACTAAATAAAGATCCCTCCTGAACACTTTTATTGCCTTTCTCCCTCTATTCATCCTCCTCTCTTCTTCTTTTCTTTGTCTTGCTGTACTTTCCCTTTTTCTACCCGAACTTAAATATCAACTTCTGGAGAAACAAAATGAGGAATAGTTCATGACACAGATAATGCATGTCTATGATCAATGTTATGAATGTTGTTGAGTATTTAAGAGCTACAGAACCAGAAATTTCCTTTTCGAGTTGGCAGAGAGAAAAGTTTCCAGGTGGTCAGAACCATGGTAGCTAATAAATTATAATGTTGCTCCACAACTGCAGCGTATGTAAATAAACAAATGTTTTATAATAAGCAGCCAGGCTAAGCTAAAAGGTGATGTCAGCGCTATATGTCAATTTTCTCAGTCACACTCAGGGACAGGGTCTGTATTAGTTTAAAAAATTGTATGAAGCAGAAACAGATGAAGAGATGATTATAGATTTTGAGAGAGGACTTTGAACACATTTCATGCACATCAAGTAAAACTAAGCTCCATTGTTACATCTCTTATAAAAAGTGTGCTGACTTTCTCTTTCACAGATAGGTTTGTTAGTCCAAACTAACATCTAATGACAAAACTAACTTATAACTAACTTATAAAGTTCAGCTTCACAAAAATGTTCTCAGCATTGTTGGGAATCATTCCCAGTGAGCAGCATCTGTCTTTGAGAAGCCCTCTGGGAGGAGGTTCAGACAATTCAGCTTCAATGGTTTAAACCAGTGGTTCTTAAACTTTTTACAAGCGGGTACCAAAAGTCTGAGAACTACTGATTTCAAAGAAGCACATTCGAACTGTTGGTTGGCAAACCTCTGGCATCTTATGCACACAATGGAGGCTATGAGTCAAAGTGAACACATTTGTGAAATGTACTGCAGGTTGTAATTCTTCTCACAGTTACTAAGGTCGCATCTTAGAAATTATGCAACATACAATCAGAAAGTCGCGCGCAAACAGAATTGTTAAGTGGCATCTGTGCTCACGGGGTCGTAACAGAACGATTACCACACTAAACACAAGTTTGAGTTACATTTGAGCTGGGATGAAACGTGTTGCAGCTCTAGTGCTGCTGCAGGCAAACTGAAGGCTGTTTAAATCCATGTTTAAGCGTCTGCGTGTTCAGTGTCAACTGAAGGAGCTCCTGTGCAGCAAATTACGTCCATCTGCTAATGTAATTCCATGATGCCGCTTACCACCGCTTCTCGCTGCATGGTTATGGTTTGGATTGTCGCACTCTGCAGCCAGTTCAATCACCGAGCTAACTCACAGGCATGAAATGCAGCCGGAGTCAACAGAGGCCATGTTCTTGTTTGTCTCAAGGTTGGTTAGGTTTGTTTGAATTCCAAATAACATTCACCAAAGAAAGGCGTTTAAGTTTTTGGGCATTGAGCAAAGACATCTTCATCTATACAAAGACTTTCAAAAATGAATAAAACCCACTGAGCATCATCTGCTGAACAAAGAGATGATGATGAGGATTTTGCAGCGGACAACACACACTGGAGGGCAGAACGTGTTCAGAGGGCATCTACCTACTAACTGAGTCATGTGACCTCATATTGCTGAAGACATCTACACCGCCTGCCATCTTTCTAATTCCTCCCATGGGACGCTAACCAGCCACACAGGGTGCATGAATAAGTCATGAAGAATGGACATCTTTTTATTTGAGCTAATGCATCTCTAGCCCCTTCTCTTTCTTGCCTATTTATATTCAGTAGACGAGTCTCTTTTCATTAAAGCAAAACTAGGCTGTGTCTCTCTGCTTCGGTTTTCTTTCAAGTTATGCACACTTGCCCTTCTTTTTTTTTCTCTCAACTATGCCTCCTTAGGGTCCTCTTGTCGTGAAGAGGGCAATTTATTCATCTATTGATTTATTTGTTTGTATGTCAGCCCCATGAGAGAGAGGACGATTTCTCTCTGGGGTTCTTGGTTGGCTACATTCAGCCACCATCTGGTCACCTGAGTCAGATAAAAAAATAATCCTCAAAAACACAGAGTAATAATGAAAAGTAGTTACAAGCCGAGAAAACCGTGAAAAATTCATATATTGCTTGGCTCATTTTGTTCCACCTATTAAGGCGCTGTTCATTTCTGTCATTCTGTTTTATATTTGAGTGTGGATGCTGGCCAAACCTCCAGAGAACAAGATCTGAATGATGTGGGTATAGAGGTCAGAGGTCAAAATGCAAAGCGCTTAAGAGGGGTGAGAAATGCTTCAAGGGTGATTGGCTATGAGAGAAAGGAAAACAAACCAAAGTAGTAACCTGATGCCCTTTGGAACTTATTTATGTAAAAATGTGCAGAATGTCAGGAAAAGCATAAAACACCTCAAAATATGGCATGACTGAAAAAAAAAAAAAATACTGCCCTAGTATGTTCCCTTTTTTAAAATCACACACCAGAGAAGGCCTCACACACCTGACATTTCCTATCACACATCATGCCCACTCTCCACAGGATAACGTGTGATGATTGAGAGTTTGTCGGAGCAGCGTTGGCTTTGTCATGAGTAGGGAATTGTAGCATGTTTGAAGCACATTAGTAGATTTTGTCACATTTATAAGAAAAACGATGAGACAATGTCAAAATGGGATCCACAGCAAGTCTTAATTTTATTCATTTCCTCAACTCTTCTGTCATTAAATTCTCTTTCTTTGTGTGTTTTTATTTTTTTGCCTCTTGTCAGTAAATCAATGTCTGCAACCAACACAGTTTCAGTAGATTTAGTACAATTTAGAACAAGCAAAATAAAAAAAAAGGAAGCTTGGCAGCTGAAGACACAAAAATGTAATATACATTCACGCTGACAGCAGGTTGTAAAACATGTGGCGTGTGCTTCTCATGTGTGGCGAGAGAGTGTGTATATGCGCATGTGTGAATACAAGTGTACACTGGTCACAAATCTGCCCATCCCAACATGTATTCAGAAGGAAAAGAAGATCTGCAGCGAGATGTGTGCGTGTATTCTGGCTGACGCACAAAACTTCGAACACCACCTGTTTTTTCATATTTATGGCATCTAGTCACTCGAGTGAAGGAAAACTTGGAAGACTCAAGGCTGTTTTAGCGCATCACAAATGTTGTCTCTGCAACTAACAAATGCTTCACTACAAAACAGGAGATGAAGGAATGGGAACACATTTCAAAAATCTGAACATAATTGTGAGAAAAAAGTCAAAAAATTATGTGCAAAGATCACAAACCTTTCGTTTCCCAAGCGACATGGCAACATTCTCTGTCATCTGATGAAACCTCCACAGCTGATGATCACTGAACAGTGGGATGTTAACGCTGGGTATTCAGATGCTCTCTTTGGACTCATTTACCTCTTTTAGAAGAGAGAGTGAAAAAGGGAGCTCAGACGAGGAACTTGAAAAATAAGGCATTCAAGTTTACTTTTAATAAGTCGTTAAAATTTAGGGTAAGAAAAATCCCTTTACAGTAGCTCAGCACTGTCTGTGTAAACCCAGCTGATCTTTAAGCAGTCAAAGGTATTAAACTGTTTTTAAGCTTTAACAGATGGAAATACAGTGTTAATATACTTTTCTGCTTTACCCTTATGGTTCATGTACTTTTATAGTGGATGGGTGTGACTGGGGGGGACACAATAAACACTAAGTTGAACATATTCCCAGCTGTGAAGCACAAATGTCTCAGTATCATCACTAGCAACTGCAGGAATTAGATGAGCACATTTTCATGCTAAGCTACTAAAATTCTCTGACACACCAGGATTAGCAGTTTAAGTTGCACTTATTCTAAGTTTTTAAGTTTTTTAAGGATCAGGATTTGCACATAAAATGTGAATCTTTAGTTATCTGCAGCACCATGCTGCGGATGTTCTATGAGTCTGTGGTGTCCAGCGTGATCTTCTTTGCTGTGGTTTGCTGGGGC
>JAUMTR010000006.1:12544427-12580022 GCA_032270685.1 Microctenopoma stevenorrisi
ATAAACATCCTTTGTTTGAACCCTCTCTTGTCTCTGGTCTGCGTTTGGGTCCTCCATTTCAAGCATGTTACTGACAGATATACCCCTAAAATACACGTGTGTGCATGTGTGGCTGCTTCGTGGGGATTTGTAAACATTAATCAAGTATCATAAAATATAGGACACACAGGCCATACTGTACTAGTTTGAAATGAGGGCGGGGTGTCACTCTAATATGTAAACACCTCAACCCAGTCTACTGACGGAGTGTCTGATTAGATGTTGAACCAAAGCAATCAAAGCTGATGTAGCCACTTAGACGAGATTTGTCAGTGTCATTTGCTCAGGGCCTAGTGGTGATTGTCATTAATCGTCCTGTTTACAATAGGCTGGGGAGCCCACATGAGAAGCCAGGAGACGATTTCAAGTGGCTCTGAGACGGCTGTTAGTCATTCAAGTAGATCATGAAAATGATCATAAAAGCTGCTGTAGTCATCATCATTTTTCCCCCCTCACACAGTTAACATCCAAGATGTTTTCAGAGCCATCATCATCTGATCTCGCAGATGTCTTTGATAAGAGCTCAAAGCGCATCTTGTTAGTCTGCAGCGGTTCTGTATGATGTCTGCTCTGTCGCAGTAGTGTAGATGTGAGTGTTAATCGGCCGGGTTTTAAGTTTGGGATTTGGTGCCATCATGAGGGCACATCAGGTAAAGAATACAAATGTCTATGTCTCTCTCCAAGTTTCTATGAGAGACCTGTAACACATTTGAACGAGTCTTTATATGAGTCAACAGGTGAGTGTGCAGAGGAATGACTGAGTAAGGAACAGCATCCCCTGGTTCCAGTAACCAGTTGGCTCTCTGGTCAGACTCGCGCTTGATGTGGTCACTGACTAACTCAAAGATAGGCGTCGTCACTTTCTTCTACCGGCGCATTTTATGAAGAAAGTACTGCATTCACTTTTCTCACTGCTTACACTGCATTTTCCATAGCAGTAATGAGTGGCCACACGCAACTGTGTCTGACAGCGTTTCCCTTTCACTGGTGTACAGTCACGCTATTCCTAATGCTTTCCTGCATACATTCATTTCCATACTTTTTGTTACACACGTATACACTCTCTGTTGTATAGTTTCATGTCATTTCACAGATGTTTATATTCTACGTGAATATGCACTGAAGTTCTTTTGTGTATACATTTAAAATCAGAATTATCTGAGCACAGGAAGTAAAGTTATGAATAACATTATTTAGCAATTACGATTAAGCAACATACCTCTACACCACTGCCTTTGTCTAGAAAAGCTAGTCAAAAATGTTGAATTCTTTTAAAAAATATATAATGTTTTTTTTTTTTTTCCTTTTTCAGCTTCACACGTGGATGAACAGATTGAAATTATAAAATAACTCAGTCAAAATCCAAAGACTCAAGATACACGGCGCAATAAAAAGTGATTCATTATCATAAATAGAAGGAACTAGAGGTAATGGTCATTCTGAAATAGTTGAGTGACTGCTGTATGATATAATCTGGGCGGACAGTTCTGTCCACAAACATCTGGAGTAGTAGCAGCTGTGGCTAATTATCTTGCATGTCATTATACTGTTCACATGTCCACAAGCTGTAAAACATTTTGGTTATTTTAAATTAAAGGAAAATAGAGAGAATCGCACAACAGCACAAACACAAACACGCGCCATGTTCACTGGACCAGGTAGAGACACAGACTGACAGCTAGAAACATACAACATGCTTCCATTAGTAAAATGTTCCCATATGCTTTTCCAAAAATACCCTGAGAGTTTTTTTTCTGTCCAGTCTTTCAACTTCTCATCTATTTATTAATAAAAGATTCATTATTTCCTTGGCTTTCACTCCTCCCTTAGATTCAGTAGAGAAAGAGTTTATAACCTGTCAGTGGCTGTAGAACTGCATCCAGCAAATAACATTGTTATTGGTTCATTAAGATTGTACGTGTACTTTACTTCACTTTACTTGGCAGAACCTTTTATCCAAAGCAACTTGCAAGGAGAAGACACCAGTAATTACCATTTGGTTTATGTAAATTCTGAGTAACAACAAACTAAGAGCCCTGATAAGGCCCAACATGTACTGTTGAGTTGTTAATTCGCTGTTTGTTTATCCACTTTCCATATTTGAGTTAAGTGATTGCTGGTTTCTTCTCCTTGTAAGTCACTTTGGATAAAAGTGTCTGCCAAGTAAAGTACAGAAAAAGCAAAGTAAAGCATGATGTATCTGCCTGTTTGATGGTCAAACGCTCACTGTGTTTTTTACCCGTGATGCCCAGGCGCATGCAAAGAACTTGGGCTCAAACTGCATCAGCATATCATCTGACTGCTGACTTGAAACAAATCTTGGTGCAACTATTATCTGACATAAGATAAAGACAGATAAGTTATGTGATATGCACAGCATGTATTGTCTCTTTATTCAAATATGACGAATATGCCACCATGAGTTGCCACTTGTTTTACTAAAGATTTACAAACATTAAGTAAAATAAGAAGTATCAAATACGTGCATGCATCACTATCTCATCCCACTGGCTGTCCCATTGTATCACTGTATGTAAATGATAGGTTGACTGTTTGGGTTCAAATGGGGCGTCCGTTTCCATACAATAGGTCCTCTCTCTCGTTCACGTAACCAATTTCCTTTTACCCATGAGGAGGAAACAGTAGCTTCTTCCTCTTTGCTCATGCATTTAGGAATAAATAAACACCTTTCTCTCTGTGATCTTTAGTTGCTGTAATGTGTATATAATCAAAGTTAATTTAGAGCTGCAGCCGCAGGGGGCAGCGTTGCTTAGACAAATGGAGTTTATGTCCTTCCTATAGCGTCACAGTGTTCGTGAGCATTATAATCCACTGAGGCACAACTAAAAGAAAACACTGAGAACAGTTACAATAGAGCCCTCTGCAGTTTTCCGAAACCGACTCATGTGACCTGAACGATTCCCCCAAGGTGAGATCTAGGCGATCGAAGGAAAAACAGTGAACACTCACTCCATTCCAATTTCAGAGTACAGTTACGAGGTTGTGAAGACATGTGATTTCTACAGCACTTTTAAACAGTAGTGGTAATATTTTAAACGTTTTACCAATATAAAGGCACACATCTTACCTAAGAAATTACTTGAGTTAATTTTCTGATTAAGTGGCATTATTCATTTTGGTAAATAGGCTTCAAAAAGTCAAGATCAATTCAGCTGATTCAAGGCACCGTGTTGTTTCAGTTGCAAGTGTGTTCCTTCAAAGAAGAACTTCATCTTCTTTGGAGACTTAAGCCTTAAGTTGTCCTTTGGAACTTTCTTTCCGTGTGGGAATATTATGTAATTTTTGTATCCATCTTGCGTAATCAAAGGATTAGATTTTCCGTCTAGTTAGATACAGTTATCTAGATATAATTCTTTCTATATATAAGTAGATATAACTAGCAATAGCTGCAGTCATATGCGAATGTATAACAGTTATAACTAGCAAAGGCCTAAATGGGTTTATTAAGTGTTTAAGACCTGAATTAGATTAAATAGGTTTAATGTGAAAATATGTTTTAAAACACAATTTTCTGAGACATATTTTCTGAGACATATTGTGTGTGTAAATTGAAATGTGAATCCCTGCGCAAGTAACATTTGGTGTCATACCCATTTTTCCCTTCCATCTTTTTTTTGCCTATTTCCTGTGAGAAGAGTAAAGTATATTGTATAAGTAAGATCTATCAGCATTTGACCATAAAGTTAAAACGGTATTCACAAATAATTCACACATAAAGATGCTTGATTAGTTATCAATAGGTCAAAAAAAAGCTTCATTTATCTCAGAGATCCCAAATTGTTTTGTTTTGTACAAATATGTAAATTGCTTGAATGTGCTTAATGTTGCAAACGAATTAGCAACAGTAACGTTTTGCACAGGTATAAAATAGCAGTTATGTTTGTGAGTGTTCATCTGCTTATAAATAGACGTTCTTTGAATCGGGGACAGTGACGTCAGTTCCGTATAGGGTTGCTCTTAGCTTCGTCAAATAAGAATATAGATTATTTACGGGCATTCTGGAGAGAAACGAAGTTGGAATAAGACGTTACTTGGTAATGCCATAGAAATAGTTTTAAACAAAAGCGCTTCATTGTTTCACACGGGCATTTTTTTGTGTTGACTGACAAAAGACACTTAATCTCCTTTAGAGCAGCGTTTGAGCTGAGATGCACCGCTGTTAGCCTCAAACGTTATTAGCTTCTTCGTTAGCTTCCCGCACAGCTCTGCTTCAACGACGGGACCAGGCACACCGTAAGACAAACCGCATGCAAACGATGATGCTGCATTTGTTTTGGTGTGTTAATTTATGTTTCTACCACTAACCAGTCGGGTTTACACAGTAAACTCTCTGGGGTTATCATTTTGACCAGCTTCTCCTGAACAACTGCATGTGTGTGTGTTTGTGTGTGAACTAAAAGCAGGCCTTTTTCTGTATGGCAAATTCATGTCTAGACTGAAACAGTTTAATTGTATTAATAATCAAATCATAATTCTGACCTTTTATTTTCAACGACCACAAGCGCCGTGTTGGAGGAATTGCTGCTAGCTTCAACAGGGTAGACAGCAACTGTGCACCTGCGCTGCTGCACCTGTCAGGGCTCCAAGCCGCGTTTGACACGGTGTCAGAAAGTCTTTAAGTCTCGCACTGCACGAGTACTTTTATCACATTGTTTTTATACTTGTGTATTAGATAAATAATACCAATAAACAAAAGGTACACTGTGCAGCTATATGAATATTTCAAGTTATTATGGAACCTGCTCGTTCACTCTAATAGCCTCTAACAGCCACTAGCTGTATTAATGTCTCATTTCATGTCGACCGAGCCTCATTTATATGACTTTGCTGCAAAACAAAATAGTTTATTATTGTAGTGCCATGAGTGTATTAATATGTCACTACAAGTTACTCTTTTGGGCAAAGACTTTTTCTTCTTTTATTTACTTATATCTTTTCTATTGTGTTAGAAAATTAAGTAGATTTGATTTAGTGAAGGCTAGTAATTCGTCAAGCCATTTTTTTTTCAAGCCCAAGAAGCAAGCTGTTGTAGAGGGGTGGTTCTGTGTTAAACATTGTTGGGTAAAACAAGCACAACTGTGTGTGTGAAGTAAACATAGGTGCCATTCCTCAGGAAACTGTGTGCATGTGGGCATGACAAAGTGTACATTTATGACAGAAACATTTGCTATGAGGTCAGAGCAAACTTGTTTTATGCATACTCCCTACAAACACTATGACGCTGGTGCCAGTAAGTGATCCAACTGGGATAAGCCTGCCATACAGGAAGTTACTTTTAAGTCACAGTTAGACAATATTACAAGTGCGACAAGTTTCTGAAACCAGTTTCTAATTTGTGCTTTAATTAGCTTTCAAAACATTTATTTACCACACACTCATTATTGCAGACTTAAATCCTGCTTTGTTCAGTGGCTTTTATGATTTCAAAGGCATTAAAAATGACTGATTTGAAAATCGATATATAATCATTGAAATTTGTATTGCGATACATCTAAGAATCTAAGCCCCCCCATTTACATCCACACAGTAGACATGTTTTATCACCTAAATATTCACAATTGTATTATGATGCATTTGTGAGGAATCTATCATAAATGACGTTTATATGAAATGATGTTTATATGAATTATGCCTGCTCAATGCATCTTGCTTTACATAGAGCTATTGTATTGGAAACCTGACTCTTCCACATTTATAGGCCCTAAAATTGGCCACAACACATGCACACAGACTCAATCATGTTGGTGGCAATTAATTCCTTTCTCCTCTCCAAGCCCAGGACAAGCTACACATGATAATGAAATGCTCGTGTGACTATGTATAGCAGGCCAAATCAGTTTGACCTATTGAAATGAGTAGATGGTGTTGAACATTTGTTTCCCCTTGGTTGTGTTTTTTTATGGAGTGGGCTCTGCTAACACTTAAACAACACAGCTCATTGTGGTGGCTGTGCCCTGCTCATTCATAGGTGTATTGTTTTTATGTTGAGCAGTAGCCTTGCTCTTTGAAAACCACCTTCTCGCTTGTTTGTGGCTATTACATTTACATCTGCCTAATGGTGTGGCTGTTTTGACTATGCTGTTTGGTTGCTCCTCTTCAAAGCAGGCTTCAGTGTTTTTCCATCTCTGGCCTTTTCACTCAACTTACACATTATCTCTCTCTGTTTCCCTTCTTTCACAGAAATAGTGCATTATGACAGATAGCATTATGAGTAAAGCAGCCACAATGGAGATTCCTATCAACAGTAACGGTGACACAGGGACACTACCAGAAGACGACAGTCTTGAACAGGTGGGTCAGACCTGCTGTGTAATTGTTATGTACCTATTTTAAACTATTACACAAGCAAATAAATATACACACTGTTGATGCTAGGTCAACAGATGATCATTTGCATTCTCAGAACAGTATATAAGGAATCCAGGGTTGTTTATCTTCTTATTTATTAGCTTAGGTTTTACTCTTTACTCTGTGCCTTTAGTTGTTTGAAGTTGACAGTAGTTATGAATGTTATACTGAGCTATCACTATTTTTGCTAGTACCACTACTACAATGTGCAGTATTAATTAGTGCTTGTATTGTTAGTAACGCTGTGACCAGAGCAGAACGATCATTCGGTCTTTCATGTTGAGTTTAGATTGTAGAATATTTTGCCAGTTGCATGCTGCCAGAGGTCCTTGTGTTGCTTATCTTGCTTAGCTACAACTGTGGAAAGAAATTCTACTGGGAAATCAGGTGTTGGAGTCCAGATGTCTCCAAGGGAACCAGCTGTTGCTTTTACTAACACAAGTGGCCTCATGTTCAGGGGACACATAAATTATGGTTATCCTGAACACTTATTGTTATTATTACGGAACACTTATATTATTGATTTGTTGGAGACTGATTTGTTATTTCTATAGTGGGAATTGTATTTTTACAGAATGAATAAGCCTCATTTTAAGAGATTATCCTCCAGTACTGGGGTTAGCAACCACAGTTTGTCTCCACACACTTCAGCAGTGTTCAGTAAGTAAGTTGGGACAGGTTGTTAATTTTTTCTGCAACCCAAGGCGCACCTTGTTAGACAAACAGACTGAAGATCCTGGAGGAAACACTCACAGTTAATTGTGTTATTTGCTCATCAAACTACTGTGTGCGTGTGTGCGCATTTCCACACCTTATGTAGTAAAAGACATCTTTACTTGCATGGTGAAACACATTTTCAGCTATTTGATGTGGACGTGTCGGTTAAATGTCTTCATGTATGAGGAGTGTTTAGCTTCACTGTTTAGTGCTGGATATTAACCAGTTGTCATAGCAACTCTGCAATTAAAATGAAGCTGGCTGTGCTTTGTCCTTGGGTGAAAGCCCTCTGAAATCAGATTGATATCGGCTGTGCAGCACTTGGTTTAAAGCTGTAGCTGTCTTTTTTGCTCCTTGAGGGACAGATTTGCAAGTTGAGGAAGAGCAGAAGTCTGGTCTCACACTTTGTAATATGAATTTGTGCAGTAACTTGGATGGTGACTGGCAGCGTTATAGTGACCAGGATTGACTGCCAGCAGCCTCCTGGCAAAAATATCAGATGTTTTCAAAATTAGGTGATTTATTAGTCGATATCTCAGCAGATATGTTTTTTTTATGTCTTAGCATTCTGTTTTTGGTTAGCAAGGCGTTTTCATCATTATACCAATTCAAACTGTTAAGATATGACAATCAGAATGACTTAAAGTTTCCCCGAGAGACATCAGTGGCTGCGTCATGTTTTTCCTCCACATAACAGATGCCACAACACGAAACAGATCTCTACAAGGAGAGACACACAGACTTCTCATAAACATATTTCTGGTTGTTTGTTCAGTGTTTGGAGTTAAAATAGTAATATTTGCTCTCTGTTTTGGTAATCGTTGAAAACTGTTATAGGCTCCAAACGATATTGGTAAAAGAGATATTCTGTTCTGGGAAAGTGTGTTGCTTAGAGTTTGTGTGTTCTTTTCAATATCTATTAACACGTCATAAATAAATGTTGTTTTTTTCCATTGCAGTGCTGACATATAAAGTTGTAGTAATACATAATGGAACGTAATGACCAAACATAAACCAGTTAAACGAATCCTAACTCAACTTTTGATACGAGTCATCAATCACCTCTATCTTATATCCCTTCTGTCTGTGGACAGTGCTTTTCTGGGATTCCTTTTTTTTTTTTTCACGATGTCAGTCATGGATTTTTCTTTTTGTCTAATGTCCTTTTCAATGTGTCTCCTTTTCTGTTGTTATCGTGTTTGTCAATCCCACGACTCCTCCATTTCTGTGCAGGCTGTAAAACTGCAGTGGAGCTTAAATGAGAAGGTAGGGAGCTCCAGAAGCACCAGGGTGAGCAGGCCATTTGTGTGTGTGTGATGTTTTTCTGTATGTCTTTATGTTGGTGTGTAGCAATGTAGCCACTCACTGGTTTGACTTAATGCAGGATTAAATTGCTTTGCATCACTGTGTTGGGAGAGAATAGCCCTCAAAATGAGTGACGTTAACAGAATACATGCCAGCTAACACTTTGAACTCGATTCAGAACCATCTAGCATGTGTCATCTTATGCAAACTAATACAGTCTAGATTCTGTGGGTGTTATCACTTTGGCGATATGTTGGTGTGTTCCTGTAAATTTTAGGTGGTGTTGGTTAGAACTAAGCAGGCCGTGGTGTCATACTAATAATGTCATACTAATGCTGGCATGTCCATATCCATTGGTTTCACTTCTTCTGTGTTAAAAGGAAATGTAGTTGTGTCAGGCGAGGTCCGCTGACCATTATGTTTGTCTCGTCGAACAGAGAAGACCCTGAAGCAGAGTCTTGATGCTTTAGTAGAAAGAGGTTTTTCTGGCCTCCCCCAACATCACAACTTGCAGCACCTGCGCATGTTTTTACTTTGATTTCTTAGCATAAACACACAGTACGCTGTGTTTGTTTGCAACAAGGAAACAACATCCTCACTTCCAGGCATTTCCTTTGTAGTTTCCTTATCACAATCCTTCTGCACAGTCAAAGCCCAGGATTCAGGAAGTGTCCAAGATACTATCCACACGTTAGTTTTTCTGAAGGCATGTGTAGTGTGTGGAACAAGAGAAGCACGGGCAAAAGTGAAATTAGACCTGTGGGTTGTAGAAGAACAAAGTTTACATGTTTCTTACTTCACCTTCGCTTACTGATGTGAGAGCATAAAGACATAAGACAGACTAAAGAAAACGTTGTTAGAAGTAGGATCATGAGGCTCGTAACACAGCTGCCCTCATAAGCCAGAGCTTCGCCGCGGTCTGCGATGGCGATCATTTTTGGAAGGAGCACTTTGTTTAAATGAGGATTTCCTGCTGCATACATTTCAGACGTCAGTGATTATGTTAGACCCTCGAGTCAATCACAGCGGTGCTTTCCTCCACAGCAGTATTGACAGGAGATTCAGCTCAGATTTAAGGGTGCTTGTTAATGGTGTGGTCTCTGTTTTACACACAAGACTCTGTGCTCTACTTTTCTCTGTTGACTTTCAGTTAAGTAGGAAGTAGGTTGAACTAGGTTGTGTGTGTGTGTGTGTGTGCTGACTAACCATCCTAACTTAGCAGTGTTTGTCCCCCTCTAGTGAATAAGCCTTTAACCTACATTGCTTGTGACACTGGAATGTCTGAATGTAAGACTTATAATCTCCTGTCTACATATTCCCACCCCGACCCACCCACATTCCTCTGTCATTCCCTTTGTGCTTCTCCTTTGGTTTTGCTGTTTAAACTTTGCAGGACCTACAGCAGGTGATGGTGTCGGGTCCCAATCTAAATGAGACGAGCATCGTTTCAGGAGGCTATGGAGGAACAGCCGAGGGCATCATCCCAACGAGCTCCATGAAAGGTAGGGTCCTGCTTCATTCTTCGCCCCTCAGTCATATCAGACATCTTTTTTGTCTCCCTCAGACATGTGGAGCCTTCTTTTCATTGTCTTACTGATACCTCAACATGACAACTTCAACGCAGCTGTACACCAGTGGAAGACGGATATGTTAAAGACAAATGTTGTACCTGAGATGTGTCATTACAAAATAACAATGCTATCTTTACCATTTATATGAAACTAATCTCTCTGCATCTTTGTCCCACTCAGGCCCTGCTATATGCTACAATGCAGAGTTTAACAAAAGGATCCCAGTTACAGGATTAGGTGGCTCCTCTGACCTAACTACTATAATTACAGTGAAGAGCGTTTTTCCAAACTAGGATGTGTTGTGTGTTTATGAAACCTAGATGATTTCCTGTTAACTGTAATTCACATGGTGTGGATTTACGTGCGTTTGTGACAGATATGTCTCACATGATGCACACTTCATTTTGGAAAGATGCTCTTAATACAAAGTGCCTTGTTTTTAGATGACTCAGAATGAGCTTCTCTGTTTCCTCTGTTCATCACGTTTTCTCTATTTCAGTAGAGAGAGGGGCAGTGTGCTTATTTCCGCCTCCTGTTCCTTCTCGTATAACAGCATTTCTTTAACATATTATTCCTCTAGTTTCCTGTTCGTTCCACTTGGGTCTACACTTGCTACTTTCCACGGGAATAAACTGATCTCTGAAACTCTCCACACCAAACAGATATTTATTAATATTAAGACTATATATATTGAGGGAAAATACAAGGTATTAGTCAGAGAACGTTGGTATACCTCGTCTTGTAATGTAATAAAAGTCCGAACCAGTTTATGTAGTGTCACTATTTTGTTCAGTTCCCACTGCCCCCGTCTTCATCATTTGTCTGCATTGTTCCCTGATTGTCACTCACTAAAGGGTGTCTTTTGTCTGTATACTTTTTCTAATTCCCTCCTACATATATTCCTCATCCTCCTCTTCTTCCCTTTGTCATTCTTACTTTTCTTTCTGTCCCTCCACTGTGTTTAATCCTTTTGCCTTCCCTACATTTGCTTTATGTTAAAATGTTGATCCTGTGGAAACCCCTAATTCTCAGTCTTTCCTGCCATTTACTCCCTCATTTACTCATTTATTTCTGCGGAGTGTTGGTGGTGGTGAGCATGGGGCAGTGGGATGATGATTCTCTACTTGCTGTAATCTTGGCTGGGGTTAATGAAGTTTGTTTGCACGCTTGTGTTGTTGACCGTTGCATTTTCGTTTCTTTGTCTGCTCTCAGGTCCCAACATGCATCACAGCAGCAGCAGCTCGTCGATGAGTGCGGACCAAACAACCCGCGGCGTGGCTGTGGAAAAGCTAGAAACAATGAGGAAGTGGGGTCTAAACACTTACAAGGTATCAGAAATGTAACACTGCGGTTGACGTGTTCAGAGGTGACGATTGTTTGAGTGGATCTTCTGATCATACACTTTTCACCTGGATTCAGTGTACAAAGCAGATGATCTCGGAGCGATTTGGTCGGGGGTCCCGGACTGTGGACCTCGAGCTGGAGGCCCAGATTGAGGTTCTGCGAGATACGAAAAGGAAATATGGGAGTGTGCTACGATTGGCCAGAGCACTAACCAACCACTTCTACAACATGGTGCAGACACAGCATGCGCTGGGTGACACCTTCGCTGAACTCAGTCAGAAATCTCCAGAGCTTCGGGTGAGCTCTCCAAAGTGATTGTGTCTTTAGTTAGTGCTCTGCCGGCTCATGTAGCAATGCTGGAATACTTTCAGCTTCAATATCATTTTTTTGTTGTTTTTCTTTACAGGATGAGTTTGGCTACAATGCAGAGACCCAGAAGCTGTTGTGTAAGAACGGGGAGACTCTGCTCGGTGCCATAAACTTCTTTGTGTCCAGCATCAACACATTAGTTAACAAGACCATGGAGGACACTCTGATGACGATCAGGATGTATGAAAATGCCAGGTAAGGACATGCAACACTTGGACCAAATGAGAACCCTTTCCAAATGACCATAAGCAAAAATATGATGCTCCCTATTAAATTAGCATGTTGGACACTTTGTGAAACAGTATATGATGCTCAATAGTTGGCTACAAATGAGTGATGAAGCTGCTTCTTAACTGTAAGATTTCTAAACAACTACTGCTTGTAAGCTTACCATGTTCATTTAAGAGGCAGGAAAGTCAGTGTTTACAAGTACTGTATTTATTTGGGTCGTTTCCCTAAATGGCAAAAACCTTTAATAAGAAATAATTACATAAAAATAAAACATTTTATACAAATAGATGATTCAAAAATGATGTTACCAACATTCAATGTGAATCCTCCTACTCTTTGTTTTTTTATATAGACTGGAGTTTGATGCCTATCGGGCCGACCTGGAGGAAATGAGTATGGGTCCGAGAGACGCTGTAGCCATAGCTCGTATAGATGCCGCTCAGCAACAGTACCAAGTTTATAAAGAAAAGTATGAAAGTCTCCGCTCAGACGTCATCATTAAACTGAAGTTCCTTGAGGAGAATAAGGTTAGTTAGTTTGCAATGTCATCCTCTTCAACGTGAGGGAATATAAACAAACCAATCTCCTGAATGACCCCCGTGTTTGTCTCACAGGTGAAGGTGATGCATAAGCAGCTCCTCCTCTTTCATAATGCGATCTCAGCCTACTTTGCTGGCAACCAGCAGCAACTGGAGCAAACACTGAAGCAGTTCAACATAAAGTTGAAGCCTCCAGGGGCTGATAAGCCCTCCTGGCTAGAGGAACAATGAGACATCTGCTGGACCTCCTGCAGCCTCCTTCTATACCAACACCTCCACCTGTTTCCTGTTGAAACCCCAAACCTACAAAGGACCACTACAGAGGGAAAACGTGGTGGTTGAACATACAAGAAGAGCACGTGTCTCGATGATGCAGTTGTATAGATGAATTGCAGGGTGTTATTGTTGAATGGGCTAAATGCAGCAGGACACAAAGTGGCCAGTTTCACGAGGGGGCTTTTAGTGCCTCTTTTTCCTTCCCTTTTTCCAGTCTAACCCTTCTCCTTTACCCACGAGGAACTTTTCATCTTTACCTTCCCTCTCTCGCATTTGACTTGACTTCCTTCTATTGAAACACTACTTTGCTCTCTGAGCTTGTGTTAGTCATGTTTATGGCCATTAGTGTACCGCTGAAGTGCTCCCAGTGCTCCCAGTGAGTTAAACCCTACACCACCGTACTTAACAGACAGATCAGTAAAGGAAACACGCATCAATCCACACTTGATCATTCTCCTAGTGTGCCTCCTGCTGGTTATGTGCTAAATGTGGCCGCTGCTGGGAAAAAAGATCACTAGTTTTCTAGATTACTAAGAAAGGAGGTGTGTGTGGTACACTGCTAAGTATCTCCAGACATTTAAAATCACTGTACAACTCAAATTAAGTACTGTTCACTTCTGAAAATACTACTACATGATTGCTTGTAGCTTATGAAAACATGATGTTGTGTTTAGTTCATACTTATTTTTACTCTTTGTCTTTCTTATAAGTTCAGTTCTAGTCGGGTGTTTCCTGTGCTTTAGACTATGGAAAACGTAACACACATGACACACATTGTAACATTATGTTTGCTGGTATTTTAGACTGCAAGTACTAACCTGAAAATGATTTGACTTCAACTCGTATATGCAACAATCATTGAAGAAACACTGCCGCAGATTCACAAAGCTTTGCTGGGTCTTTATTTACCCAAAGAGAAATGAAGGACATGTTTATTTCATGATCATTATGTTATTTAAGCAGTTTTCTGGACTGAGGAAGCTTTGACAGACACTTGAACTTTGTAAGAAGGGTATGTCCATCAGTTAAAGCCAACAAACTTGAATGGATTCACTCCATTATTTAACAACCTGTAATTAAAAGGAATGGATTTTTCTTTTCTTCACATTAAAACGTGAAGCATTGAAAATGTTTGTTTTTTAAGTTTATCTATTTAACACCATTGATGTCTAGGCTCAGATTGTTCAGCCTTAAAGCAGAATATATTTGTCTATGGATACCTTTCTTCACACTGAAGATTACTGTAACTGTCTCAATATTACTAATTCTAGTCATTCAGCTTTAAATCTTCTATTTTACAAGTTGGAGTTTGGAAGACACTAAAGTTTCTAAAGTTGTTTTACCTGAAAATTTGTCTTGGTATAATAGAAGTAAGCAGACATTTCTTGAGTATTACCATTAAATACTGGCATGGTACAACATATATCATTTTTATCACTGTCATTACGTTTGTCTGTTGGAATTGACATATTGTACAAGAAATTTTCTGGCGTGTGCCAATTTCTCATTTTAAGTATGATATCAGTTGTGTTTTGCAGGTGAAACATGAAAACACGTCTATATGCTCCCAATAATAATACTAAACAAATTAGGAACTTCTATAACTTTCTAATGTCAAATGGAGATAATCCAGTGTGATAAATCGTGGAAGCCAGAACAACAGAACAGAAGGGAGAGCGCTATGAAATCCCCATCAGTTACCGTGTTCCGTCCTCCTGCTTTTTTGTCTATTTGCATGGCAGGCAGAGATCCAAAGTATAGATGCGGATATGTGTGAGTGCACTGACGCTCTCCTCTCGGCCTTCTGTGTGCCAGCTCACACGGACTCTCATAATGCCAGGTTACGGCTGTTTTAAATTTAGAAAGTTGGATCAGCAGAGTCCAAATTCTGGGTTTACAGTAGTTGCACTCTTCTGGACATTTATAAAAGGAAGTGGATTTGGGATTTCTGATGAAAAGCAAATTTAATCAAGTGTATGTAAATTGAGATTTGTTTGGCTCGTGTTATTAATTTGTATGTGTCATTGTGTCAACTGTTTTTTTTTTATATTTTATTATGAAAAAGTCTGTAAGACCAGCTCCTGGTCTGTTTGACCACCACACAGCAATACCAACAAAAAATGTGACTCCTCTTTTCCAAACCTTCCCCTTTGAATTTCCTAACACCAACTCCAAAGGGAAGATTTATAAAATGACATATTTGTGTACAATCAATATTTTCTAGACTGAGATGGCGTGTTGTACTCTAAGAATGATTGCACGTGTCGCTGTTGACTATGATAAATGAAGTTGTGCCATGAATTGATGTAATAATCTGCCTTCATTCCTCACTCAGACCTAAAAAGTCCCACCCCACCCCAAGGGAACAAAATTAAAAGTACACATTTCCAAACAAACAATCATTCTGGCTGTGTTTTCTGTTGGTTATTCATGTGATTGGTAGCCTAGTCACACTTCAGTTGCACATATTGAAACATATTGCTGCCTAATATTCTATTTTGTTCTCAGCTGCAACACGTGATTTATCTGGGCAATTAATAGTTATAATACATACTTTTGTTAGAGGTTTTCCTCTTGTTGATCGCCCAATGGGACTCGTCCCAATTTCAGCTTTTCCCCAAGAGGGCGTTCACGTACCTGAGAACCGACTTGAACGTGATTGGTGAACGCGCGCCCCGCACCTGTGAGCGCTGCGGCTATTGCTGTAGTGTTAGTGAAAGTCACTGACGGCATAGGTCTGAAAAACACGAGGATAAAGCGAGTGCGGATCTTCTAGTTCTTCGGCTTTGAATCTTGTATTTTATTTAGTTTTTATATTTAAAGTTGTTTTACCCGGAACATTGTCTTAGTATATTAGCTGTAAACAGTCATGCGTTGACAATTTGTGTATTGTCATTAAATACTGGCGTTATTCCCGTTCAAATCGAGTTGGGATCTGTGTGACAGCTACGTTTTAAAAACACGGTGAGTAATGCGATGCGACTTTGTAATTTGGCTCGAAGTTTCCGAGTTGTCAGTGAACAATCTGTAAAACTCGGCTAAGTTTAGGCTACAGACACTCAGCATTGAAAAACGGATGCTAATTATCTGGACAACATTATCTAACAGCAAAGTTTGTCACTGTTTGTTTCAAACAAGTTGTGAATTTGTTGTAACATCAAAACATAAGATGACTCGCTCTGTGCTTAAGGTCAACGTAATTATCGGAAGATTATTACCTTAGAAGTAGCAGAATGGCAAAGAATTCAGCGAAGCCTTTTCATTGGTTGTTGTGTTACATTTTACCCAGACACAATAATGCTATTTTCTGATTCGCTATTGTTTAGGCCCGTTCTCCTTTTTGATTGGCTGGAAAGTGACAGGCTCTAGGAGACGTGCCTGTTTCATAGTGAGTCGCTCCTGTGCCGCGGTCTGAGAAATATTCGGCACTGCGGGATATTAGCCTACAAATTATTTGAGAAATACAATGTGTGGCGGGAGTTCGTGAAAAAAGACTGAAAAGATTGTGAGCCCCGCAAAGTACTTCCAAATGCCTGCTTTTAATGTTGAGGGTGCTGGCCGCATCTCGTGTTGTTGTTGTTATGTGCACCCCAGAGACTGTCCGGGCGCTGCACCTCCGTACATTACAGTTCCGCTTTTTTGCGTCCTTCCAAATTGCGTAGGATATTAACATTAACAAAATCTATTTTTACAATTTTAACTTGATTTGGAATCTTTCATTTCGGCATCGTGATGCATCTAAAAACGATTTAATTTCCATTTATTTTTTGCTGTAAACATGTCAGCATACAAATGTGAAATTTGCAATTGTAATCTCATTGATGCAGAATAGAAGGTATTTTATTTTTGGGATAGAGGTTATGAAAATGGTTCCATAGTTTGCTTCCTAGTTTTGTTATGCGTTTAATTGGAAAACATTTGAAATAGGTTTTTTTGTCCAACCTTACTTAATAAATACAATATTCTGAGTCTGACAAAATATGTTTACTTCTGTATCTCCTCAGATTTAATTTACCAATATTGGCATCCTTCCCAACTTTACCATCGGATTTCAAACGGAGATGGAGGGAGTGCTAATTTTAAAATCTGCTTCTCATCCCACCTGTTCCTCTCAAGACTCCTCTTCTACTCTGGATGCTCAGGAAGATTCAGATCTCCAAGCATCTTTTCCATCTTCCCCAAAAAGTGTTACCACTGCACCACCACCACCACCCCCTCCTCTCCCTCCTCCACCTCCCCCTCTTCTTCCTCCCTGTCCTTTTGGATCTCGTAATGTCCAGCGCCGATCGATGAAAAAGCTGAACTGGGACACCATCCCCAGCCAGCGTGTCCTCGGTAAACTGAATGTTTGGACTTCTAATCGGACTCAGAGGGACCTGGTGCTGGATATTAGGAGCATGGAGGAGTTGTTCAGTCATGTAGACAAACGGGCATCGCTGAACAATTCAAGAGTTGTGGGTCATAAGAAGTCTGACAGCCTGAACCTTTTTCCAGAGTCTCAGGTAAATCGCTCATTTGTTGCACTTGACTCATATTTGAAACTTTGTTAGATATACCAAAGTTGATTTGTGGCTACCTTGATTTTGTCCATTTTGTACACATCAGAGCATTGGTGTGCTAGGGAAGTAATGGGTACAAATATAGGAACAGATTTTTAAAAGTTCTTAGTAATGAGGAAGTGCTAAGGTATTTTGCTTCCTCAAAGAATATGTGAAAGATAACATTAGTGGTGTTAATGATTTATTTTTCTCCAGGTCACAATACTTGACTCTAAAAAGAGTATGAATATTGGGATCTTCCTGAGACATTTCAAGAGGTAAGGGACACCATGTTAAAGCTGAATCATCACTTGCAGTGTGGTAATCATTACCCAAGTATCTGGCTCTTTATCGCCGTAGACCATATTCAAATACATGGAAATTCCTTTTTAAACGTCATGTGCAACATGTGGTTTAAAACATTTGTTTTAATAATTATGACTCACTTACTAATACTGATATGACAAGAAAACCCAGTGCTCACCAGGTAGCTGAGACTGAGTGGACAGCGTGATCCGGTAGGATATACCCAGCAGGCCAGTGGCCATATTGGATTGGCTCCTCCAATGTAGGTGGCCTCTATGCAGTTTGTGAGGCCTTAAATTGCCTACATGTGCCAACATTAAAGCACTTTTCACTAGTTGTGTTACATATATATTTCTATAGGTGGTTTCAAGTTTAGTATAAAGTACCTCCAACTGTACTGGTGTATACGTTTAAGCACTGCAGCCAGTTAAAGTGTCTGAACCTTATAAAGATGATATCACTGTCAGTTCAAGGTTCACTCTGCTGTCATTTTGAATACCAAATGTACTTAGTGTCAGACAGTAGCTATGTATGATACTTAGTCAAATGCAGAAGCATTTGGATGGTAGTGACAAAAGTACACTTGATGAGGTATTGAATGCATTTCCCAGTGAATTGTAAAATACCTACAGTATGTTAATTATCCTAAGTATGACGTGATGGAGCTCTCAAAAGGCATCCATATTTATCCTGCTACCACAGTAGGGAGATGATGACAAAAGAGGGGATTGTGTTGCCATGGAGACAACTGCATGTACCAGTGCATATGTGGCTAAGGGGTAGATTCTTGCAAACAGGACACCTGCCCTCACTCTCACTGTAGGTGACCACGTTTACTTTTGCAGGATCTTGTTACAGCACGTGCATATTAAAATGAAAGATCGCCCGGTGGTGTTCGGTATCTTGAAGTAGACTGCTGATCTCTAACTTTCTGAATGCTATAATAAATAATGATCATTATTTTTATAACATCTGTTATTGGTAATGGTTCTTGGCTGGCTACCATGCTGTTGGCAACGATCACTCTGATCTAAAGGTGCACATTTCAGACACCACCTTAAGGAATTGTAGAAGTCCGTGAGTGGTCTAAACTATAATATAATGCAGCAGTAGCGTGTGGGGAAAAAACTGAGTACAATGAATAACTTGTCTCACACAGGTTTGAATTATTTATTAGAATTTCACAGTGTGTTGGCAGAGAGGGAAATAAGCAGCATGTTTTTCTTTCTTACTTTTATCACTGTTGTCATTTGTCTCCATCTGCAGGCCAGTGAGAGAAATGGTTCAGGACATTCTTCAGGGTAACTGGCTCAGATTTGGAACGGGGAAACTCAAAGACCTTTGTAAACTGCTGCCAGATGAAAGTGAGGTAACAACGTTTTCCATCTTTTGATTTTAATCGCATATGCAAAAAGTCAGTAAAAAACACCTGCAACAGTTTGGCACCAGGTATTCTGCAGATGTTAAACTTTCTGAAATATAACTAGAGAATTAACTACCAGAATTATTGATCGCATTTTGTGCCAATTTCCTAAAGAACATGTTTACCAATTACCACAAAAGCTTCATCCTGTAAACTCTCTATCCACTTTAATGCAGAGAATAATAAAATAAAATCGAATCACTTTTCTTTTTTACATATCAAATCCACATTGACAGGTGAAGCAGCTGATGTCTTACAGTGGAAACCTGTCTGCGTTGCCTGAGGCAGACCAGTTCATGGTGCAGTTGGTCAAAGTGCCATGGTGAGTTCGGGGATATTAAAAGAAGAATGTTTTTTTACATTTATACTTATATTATAATTAAAAGTTACTACATGTAGTACATAGCAGTTTTAATACTTTCAGCTACGAGGAACGTCTGAAGATGATGGTGCTGAGGGAGGAATTCTTTCCCCTTATGGAGGAGGTGAAGAACTCTGTTGCTGTCTTGACCAAAGCAGCTAATGGTAACATTTCACACACACATCTACCAAAGCTGCCAACATCCCAGCTTTGATCCGTTTCACTCCACCCATTTAACTCACATTTATGATCACGCTGAAGTGCTCGGGCTCCATCTGTTTTTCCCTCTGATTTCTAGAGCTGTTGGACTGTGATGACCTCCACTCAGTCATCCGGCTGGTATTAAAAGCTGGGAATTACATGAACGCTGTTGGTATTTTTCCTTCGGAATTACATTATCTCGGATGGATTTGTTGTACTTGCTTTCAGAAGCCTCTTTACGTAGCAGTTATTTTACTGACGATTGAACCCTTCCTTTATTATTCAGGGCTGTTACACTGCCAATGCCATTGGTTTCAGGATGGCCTCTTTACTCAAGCTGGCCGACACCAAAGCCAACAAACCTGGGGTGAACCTCATGCACTATGTTGCCAAGGTGAGGAGGAGCAATATTGGTGTAATATTTATGAAATCAAGAAAGGTCTACTGTAGCTCTGAACAGTTAACTAACTTTACTGACCTAATCTTCTGTGCTGTCTCTTTTTTTATCCTTTACCCTTAGCAAGCACAGGACATTGATACTGAGTTGCTGAGTTTCTCCAGTCAGCTTGAACATATCGGGATGGCATCAAGGTGGCATCTGTTTTTATCATTTTACTGAACGTTGTTTTTCTAATGAACCGCAAATCCGTTAAACATTGTTTAATCTTTTTCAGTCCAAATTCAACTGTAACACACGTTTTTTAAGGTTCCTTTTTATAAAACGTTATGTCGTGTGTAATTGTTGCTCGACACCACAGAATTTGTAAGGCGGAGATTATCGCAGACTTTGAGAGAGAGGTCAAGAAGATCAAGGAAGTGAAAATATACAGCAGCAGACACCCTGGCCTACTGCAGCAGTTAGAGACATTCCTCTTGGTAACTCCCCACCTCTAATTTGATCTGAACATTTTATGCACCAAGCTTGTGGATCATTTGTGCAATGTCAATACCCTTCACTTCTCTTTTGTTTTTATTCATTTAGAGGGCTGATGCCAAGCTGGCTGATGTGGAGTCTTCCCTCCAGCAGCTCAATGCTGCCAGTAATTCTGTTGCTGAGTATTACTGTGAAGACCCAGCTGCTTTCAAACTGGAGGAGTGCTGCTCCATCTTTCATTCATTTTGCAAACGGTTCGAAACGGCTGTTCAGGTAAGATTGGAAAAATAACAGGGGTCAAAATCTTAATATCTTTATATTAGAGACTTTTTCATTGGTGGAGTATATTGATAGGCAGCAAAACCAAACAATCTACCGCACTCTACAAGTAAAGAAAATAAATAAATAATTTGTACAGTAAAAAAAATTGGCCATTTCTTTGTATTTGCACTTGATTACTAATGTGCAGTTATGTATTAATATCCTCTTCTCACCTTGGCTGTAGGAGAACCAGGAGCGAGAGGCAGCAGAGCAGAGGCGCAAGCGCAAGAGCATGCGCATGGCAGCCAAACGCCACTCCACAGCATCTGTCACAGGACCGGAGTCTGATCAAGTCTACTCCGGTTTGGAGTCTGCCTTATATAGCTTTCTGTCCACTGTTCCAGAGGGATTGGTGAAGTCGAGGAGGAACATGCTGCCCCCAATCCAAGGGTCCCCCACGGACCGCAGCTCTCAAGAAACTGAGGCTGCGTCCTTGACTGGCAAGAAACAATGTCAGAAAGACAATGAGCAAGTGTCAGAACAGGAAGATGAAGAGGAAGCTGCGAAGATGCGCGAGATGACACGAAAGGTGCTTCACTACCAAAAAAGCAGAGGTAAACTTGATGGGGACAGAGTTTCAGGCACTCTACATCGGGCAGAGAGAGCACAAGACAATCCTACACCAAGTACTCCTCATCCTAGAACAAGAAACTACTTCTTTGCCAAGAATGGGGATTTGGGATCGCCGTGGACTATTCTGAGCCCTTTAACTTGCTCACAAAGAAACACGCAGACACACCAGAGAAGACTGTTCTCCTTGTCTGCTGATAACGAGGTTGAAGATGGAGTCTGGGAGAGTGATGAAGGCAACGATCTTTCAGATGTTTCAAATCAGGGCAGCCGAACATCTCCATCTCCCGCGTCTCTTCCCGAGTGTCCCAGCCAGAGAACTGTGTCGCGCGGTCCAATCCTTCGGTCTGTTTCCATGGATGAAACAAGGCGATCGCCGCCATCGGGTTTCCGGCTGGGGGATTTGTTCCAGAGAAGCCTATCTCAAAGGTCATACTCCTCTGGCTCAAGGAGAGAAAATATAGAGGGACAAATGAACACCTCTGGGTTCATATCCTTCTTCAAACGCATTGGAGGCAAAAGTAAAGCCAGTGATGTGGAAGAGCAAAACTTCAAAGGGTCTAATAGTTGATAAAATATTTTATTTAAAAGTGGAGACCAAGCTCCATCATTTTTATGTGTTTTAAATTATTAAAAGTTCTCTTTTTTACTGTTATGGTTTTACCTTTCCATGGAATCAAGGCAAATGAGGACTTGCCTTGAACTGGGAAAGCTTTGAATTTTGGGAGTCAAACCATGTTCAAAAATCGTAACACCTGTCTTTCTTTTTTGTCTTTGTGCACAGTGAAGGGGGATGTTTACCCTTTTTAATTGACCTTTTATGTCTAATCACGTTACATTTGTGTGTTTTTTACTGCTTTTCAAGTTGAAATATTTATTTTCCACTGTGATAAAGACCGTAATAAAATCTGTCGGACAGGCGCTGATGTTTTCTTACTGATGCCTGCTCAGTTTCCCGTAGTTGCCTTTCACTTCATCTATTATTTCGTCTCTCTCCGTCTGTCAGTAGCTTTTCAGATGGCATTCAGGCTTTTAATTTCTAAGCTTTGGTGGTCACCAACGCTACTGTCCACCGAGTTATTTAGCACATTGGTCATTTTATTTATTTTAGGAGTTCTGTTGATTTTGACATCACGAGTGACAAAATTTGAATAAGACCCATCGATGCCTGCCTTTGATGAGCCCACACAGGATGTTGTCAGGCCCGCTGGGCCACCCTGGTTCCTTGGCTCAGCTGTAGCTGAGATTTTGAACAGAAAGGAAAAAAGGGACACATTCAGCTGTGTTACTTAGGCAACAAGGGTTTGTTTACATCGATACCATTTGAGCACTCGCTGTGTTATAATACTCCTTTGAGCAAACTGCCCAATAAAGACTGCTTTCTGGCTGCTCTGTTGTCCTCCCACATCATTCCCTCCTCCTGGCACACACTCAATGAGGACATTTGCAGTCGCCTGGCATTTCGAATCGGGGCATTATGAATAGAGTAAAAGAGATACGTGGACATAGTTTTTTAAGAAACCTGTAACAACTACAAATACGCATAGAAACTCTCCTTCCTGGCTGGATCTCTGTGTTAGCTAAACAAAAGCATGGCCTTTTAACCAAGCAGAGATGACGGCCTGGTACTTGGAGAGCGACGTCAGCGTCGTCTGACCTGTTTCATGTGAAACGAGAGCTCAAGAGTATAATCAGTCCATTGTGATATAGTATGCTGAGTGCTGCTGAGCACCATCTCATGTGAGTCAACTCCTGATGACTTGAGGTGACCTACTGTTCTTGCCAAGTTGCACTCTCACCAACCATGGGTTCAGGCTAAGTGTGTGTGTGTCCCAGTGAAAGATGAGACACAGCCGTGAATAGAGGAGAGAAAGGAGGTGGGATGGAGGAAACTTGGACCGAGTCAGCGAGGGAAGGAGGGAGAATTACAAGTTGTGAAGGAGCATTTTAGTAGAGAAGGGCATGTGAGAGGAGGACTGAAAATACACAAGGGGAATGTGCAGAGTCAAGAACTGAGGACAACTTATAAACAGAATACAGAAAAGCTTACAAACACCAGTGGATATTACTCAATGTGAAGTCCGTCAACAGAGGTAGGTAATACTCAACATTTTATCAATGTATGAAACACATCAGCTCAGACATATGTCAGGTAAAGGAGAAGCAGCTGTGCTGTTGGCTTGTGTCATGAACTTCAATCAGTTCTTGGTTTATATAAATGTAGCGTTAGTCCAGCATGACTGCAGTAAAAGTGTTGGACACTTCATGCAGCTACTGAAGCAGAAGCATTGGGGAGATGCTCTCACCCCCAATGAAGGATGGATTTTGTGTAACTGAAGTTGTGGTGGTTCAGGTAAAGAGGGCGACATCGTTGTAGTGTCTCAGAAACTAAATAATGACCCCGACGTGATTTGAACACGCAGCCTTCTGATCTGGAGTCAGACGCGCTACCGTTGCGCCACGAGGTCACCTGGACGGTGACGATGCTTCCGCGCGTGATCAGCCTGTGCAGGTACCTTTTTCTGTCCGTGTTGAAGTGTTGGTTGAAACGTTTGTACGGGATGTTTGTCTCATCTACCCCGCGTTTCTACGCGCATCGTGCCAGTTTGGCTGTTAAAGCATTTACGCGTGGCCTCACTGACAGTTTCCACTCGACTGTTACCGCTCGTGATTTTATTCACGTCTACGTGTCCCTGCAGTTCCGAGCAGTGAAAGGATTTAGTCTTGTAGATGAGCATGTCGCTCAGCAGATGGCGCAAAGGAGCAGAGTTTCATGAGCTTTAGATTCAGGCAATTCATGCCTCAACTTATTAGTTGTAGTTTTACATCCAGCTAAGACCCACGAAGGTTTTTAACAAAACACTAGTTGATTTTCCAAAAGCTGTGGCATTACGTTGAAAAAATGCTTTTTCTAAAGATAATTTTATCTTTATTAATATAAAAGAACATAAAATGATTTTCAAATGTCTCACATTTTAAACATATTACAAGCATAAATCGTTGTGTGGATCTGTCTGAAAACCTCTGTTGTTTTGTTTAGGAAGCTTCAGGAGCATCTGGAAAATCCATGACACCTGTTCATCAGTGACAAGCCTGCTGATAACGAAATGGAAGGGTAAGTGCAGACAACGTTTCTGGTTTTTGCTTTGCATAGTTTGTTTGTGTCGTATAAAAATGTATGCGTGCCTTTTCTAAATGTGACTTTAGTCCTATGTCCTTCCTGCTTCAGCTGTAGCCACTGTGGTTAGGATGCATGCTGTTCTCTGTCTATCAGCAGCACAGAGCACATCGATTAGCTGGGGAAATGTCACAGTGGTGCAAGTAACTGTCACAGTAGTGCCTCAACCATAGCCTGGTGGTAAGATGCTCCTGTGCATTACTTTTGAAAATGGACAACACAAGGAAGACTCAAGTGTTTTCCTGTTCTTATAGTCAGGACACAGAATGCAATGAGTAGAAAAATAGTGACATGAAAGCCTACTTTTATCTGATGGTACTGTATATACATGATTAATATTTGATTCGATGGTACTTGCTGTGCGATAGTTAAAAACACAGACTTCTCTCCTCTTCGCTGAGTCAAAGGCTTTTGACTCAGATTTGCTGGTCGGGGATGATAAGGTAACTGGAGTGATTCACAGAGAGTCAGAGAGAGAAAGAGAGAGAGCGCAGCCATCTGCTGCACTGGATGCAGTCTCCATGGCAACATGGTGCTCCCGCAGCAAAATCCTGGGATGGTTTGGTCCCCACCCCCATGCGCATGCACACAGGCGTTTCCTGTATACTTGCGAGGAGCACAGTGGTCATGCCTCTTCTTCACACACACACAGATCCTACGAATACCCCCACTAACTCAATTTCCTGTCAGGGTTATTTACTTTATTGTCATTGTTTTCCATCAGTCTAGATGATAGACTCAAAAGTATAATAGTTCTAATCACATCCTGGACAACTTGAACTTTGACCCTCTAAATTTGTACTTTATTATTATTATCATCATTATCATTATTCTATTGCCAGCAGGACTTGGTTATTTATCTCCTGTCATGTACCCTGTTAGGAGAAGAGTGTGCCTATCCATCCATCGACTCCTTTCATATGAAGCGTCACAGATTTTCTGCCTGATAGTTGAATTTGGATGTGCAGTGAGAGGAAAGAGAGACAGCATGGGTAAGGAAGAGAGAAGGCAGGAATTTAAAAAAATCCCTATCTCTTTGTTGCCATCTCGCCTTCGCTTTGCTCTTCTCTTATACCATTGGACAATCCAGCCCCCTCCCATTTTTGTGCCAGCCAGTCAGCTTGTTCAAACCCTCTGTATCTTTTACCTCTCTCTCTCTTCCTCTCTCTCTCTCTCTCTCTCTCTCTCTCTCTCTCTCTCTGCCTCTTGCTCCCTACTCAATCACTTTCCCTCCTGCTAGCACACACATACATGCATTGAAGCCACATCGCTGTCACATACACACGCCCTGTTTGTGTCTGCCTCTCTTGACTCTCTGTGTGAGGTGCTTTTTTGCTTTGGCTATGTCAGGTTTTGTGGATGGATATTGCTCCCACTAGATGGGAGTGCGCTGAAATTTCCTTGTAGCTGTCCCTGTATCTGTCAGGACCCGCTGTAAGTAAACCTTTCACTCCACACTTCCACCATGCCAACGGTGTTCCACCTTATTTCTCCATCCATTTAATTCCTTTCTCCCTCTGGTAGGATGTGTCCTTCATGCCTTCCCTCTCTCCACTTCATCACTCTTGGCTATTTCGCCTCCCTCCCACTGGTGAACGCATACACCCAGTGCCATATTTTGTATGCAAAATAGTGCTGCAGGCCATTTGCAGGCTTGTTATGTGGTTGTACCGTGCAGCACAATCTGAAAATATTTCCTGCTTTTGAATGTGAGACACCGTCTGTGCACAGGCCTGATTGATTATAGATGAGGTTCAGTTATCTGTGCTGGATAGGTGCTGTGGGGATATTCTGGTGTGATTGATTGCATTATTAGACGTGAGGGACACTCAAGATAATAACTTGTGGCTTGATTTAGCAATGTTTTTGAGGCTTCTATCAAACTATTGCCTATAACAAGGATGTGATTACTTGAACGAGAGCTGGTTTTATTAAAGACAAAGTGATGGGAGGGAACTCTGACACACTACAATAGAAGTGTGTAGTTGTGTCCAGTACACGTGAGCAAAGACGGGATCAGATGTTGAACAAGGAGATCGGAGATGAAAGGATTCAGTAGTGATCCACAGGCACCTCTGGCCAACGTGAGAGAAGTGAAGACTGGAATGTCCAGCTGGCATGGGAGGAATGTCATCGGAGTAGAATGGGAGGGGTGAAAGTCGGACGAGCAGAGGATGTAAACTTAACTCACTGAATGAGTAACTGATGGCCAGTGCTATAGCTACTGGATTTCCTGCTCGATTTGTGCCAACACTGTCACATTGATGCCGAAAGACTTCACTGTGCTTGGGTGATGAGGTTATTTGATGCACATGCTGAATCTCAGTATCCATTAATCAACACTGAAAAAGGTCATAAAAGGTCAGTGTTAATTATATTTTATTAATTCCCTTGAATAGTTCTCATGTAGATAAACATGTTGGCTTTTTGTTAGGTCACGTCATACACATACACTGTATGCCGTGTATTACAACTTTCTGTGAGTGAGTTAGAGTTAATTGTCTGTCCTTGGCCCCGTGGCATCTGCTCTAGTGCCATGACGAATGACACCAGCATTGCACTGAACTTTTTGCACACTTGGTTGGCTTCAGGTGACTGTGTTCCTATGGGATACATACATTTCTCCATTACTCTGAATGGTCAAGCAGCTTGTGCAAGCGCTATAGATATTTATTTGCTGCTTTGTTATGAGCCCATGAGAGAGTGAGAGAATCACTCATGACAAGTTGGTCTTTTTTACAGTATTAGATAAGTAGAGCTCAGCTCAAAGAAGGTCTTTGAGCAGAGTCTAAGCTTCAGGAAATATGCTGAGAGCTGGGAAATTCTGTAAGTGTCTGGTCAGGATAATTGTTTCACACTGTTGTAAAAAATAATCCTGCTATTGCTTCAATAAATTCTTGCATGCCAGACATAGACTGTGTGAAGTGGTTAATGAGATCGTTGTGTTCTTTCATGAGTGATGGATTAACATTCACGAGGAAGTGACAGATTGCTGGATAATTGTTTATATGTTATAGTGCTATCAGTTTACACCAGAATTATTAGCATGTAATCCATGTTCTGTTTTATGTGCATTCCTTGCATACACGGAAGCATTTCTTTTCTTGTTCATGACAAAAAATAGTTGTTTTTTTTGTTGAAATAACAAAGCACCACTGGTTGTCTGATTATACCAGATTCTGATCCTGTCAATCAGCATCAAATAGACAGATTTGCATGTCCAGCATATTTGCTTTGTATTGTTGGGCGAGAGCCTGTGGTGGAAACTTAGTGCCTGAGCTGAGCGATGCAGTCATGTCATGTTGGATATATTTAGACAGGTCCTTCAGGGGGTCTCAGTAAAAGCACTGACCATATTATGCAATGGCTTGAGCATTTCACAAAACATCAGAAAATAAAACTGCTATACAACATATCATTATGACAAAGCGTGGTTTAGGAGACTGATTTTCATTTCAGAAAAATACCCACATGTATTATATGAGGAGAATAACTAAAATGTGTTTTTTTATATAGCTAAGAACATGGAAACAATGTTAGAAATACACAGGGCAAATAAGGTAAGATGACCAAGAACCTTGTAAAACAGCCATTTACTGTGGATTATGGATGATGAAGCAATAGTGTTAGAATTGTGTTCTAGGGACAAATTAAACCAGTAAACCACTTGTAATCAGCTTTAATAAATAGACCATAACCTACTAAGTTGCAGCCTTCTAACAAAAGACTGGCAGTCATGATTATGTGGAAATCCCGATGTCCTTGTCCTTTTTCCACTGCCGTGTTTCTCTGTGCACCTGTGTGTCTGCGTGTGTTCGTGCTTGCTTGCATGCTGGAGCGTGAGCCATGTGTTAATATGTGGATACAGGCGGTTCTTATGACACATTCCTGCCCTGTTTGGCTCAGATCAGGGAAGCTGATAATTTTAGCAGCGCTTATGTCAGTCTACCCTACTGTGTGTGGCCAAGGAGGGAACCACTTCTTATGACATTTGTCTTTCACCACACTGAGTATGTTAGTCAGCAGAGCAGCTTCCCCGTTTGTCATCATTGTAGCTGATATCTGGTGCCATGAACATCGATGACTATGACTGAGCAGTTTGTTGCAAGATTTCTTCAGATGAAAGAAGCACTTGTACATTTAAATCCAATGGCTAACTCAAATCTATGCATATTTGGATGCCTTTGTGACTGAATTACATTATATAGCAAGCTTTTCTGTTATTTTTTCCACCTGTTGTATAGCTTAGTTCACACTCCTTGTTCTCTTGGTTCAGCTGTTGACAGATGTGCACGTTACTAATCCACTGACCTATCAGCATGACAGATAAACAATGGAATTTCCAATCCCCTTAAGTAAATTAATTCTCACTCTGGTGGGAATCTGAGCTTTAATGCACATTTAGGATTCAGTGACAGAACTGTTAAAAGTAGCTTTTTTACAAATCACATTTGACCTTTCTTTTCCTTAAAGCATCTATATGATAAAATATCCCACATAACACTCACACAAAAGCTTAGATGGTCTATTGAGCAGAAACATCATGGTCATGAGGTCTGGAGCTGTGTGACATGTTAATGTATGTTCAGCTCAGAGCATCAATCCCCTCAGTTATTTGGAGAAACAAATTGTTTCAGCATCAGCTCCTCCACCCTGTGGCACATACTCGTCTTTCACTGAAACATTTCTTTCTGCTGGTCGGGTAGAATAAAAAAGCAGATAAAGATTCAGTGCATTAGGTACCTTGAATGTGTTTAACTTTTAAATATTTAAATATAAATTATGATTTGTCTGATATTCATGTTCCAGAACATACATGATCAGACAAAAAGAGACTGCCTTTTTTATTGGTTCAGTATTAAGATGGGATCGCGAAGGCTGATATGAGTATGTACATGGCAACGCCACATAATATATGCCAAGAGACGTAATGGAGCCCGTATCTCCTTGTCTAAGCTCCTCGTGTATCTGTTTCACAAGACTCACTGGAGTTGAGCTGCTGCTCTGATCTTTGCCTTGATGCTATTTGTGTCAATAATATCTTGATGAAGCCCCGCAGCAGAGTGAAAGTTATGAGACAAAATTAGTTTTAACGACTGTGGCAGGGACAGAATCTTATCATTTTTGGTAGTTTATTTCATAAACGATTGAAATTGCTCAGCAACGAATGTTATTTTATTATTTTCTGTGAGACACTGGTCCTTACTCATGTTTTAGACTGCTTCATTTTTTTGACGACAGTAGCTTTAATTACTTTGCAGGTTTGTTTATATGGTTTGTTTATGAGCTTTGATGTGCTAAAATATGATTTTCACCACCACTTATGCAGCACAAGTTGAACAAGCACACTTTTCGGACTTTTCAGAGAATTAGGGGTTTATGTATCAACAATACTGATTCTTACGTAGGTGAATAGTGTTTGTCTCAGCTGTTGTTGTATGGTTTTAAGGCATTTGTGTGAAGCTGAGCAGTTGGCACTCGATTTACGCTCACACACCTGCTTTCCCTGAGGCCAGCTGTGGTGTAAAGTCAGCTCAGCAGCTGCCAGCAGTATTTGAAATGAAGCATCCGCATTTTCTTTTCAACCTGCCAGTCAATCTTTGATGTGCATGAATGGTAGGCCTGTGCGTTTACCATCAGCCATCAAGGGTCTTATTTACTGTTGTAAATGCATAGTCTTATATGTCATAGTCAAATGTCTGCACTATTGCTGGTCATCTGAGGATTCCCGCTCTTTTTCCCAGAGTGTGTGCTCAGAGCACGTGCCTGCCAGTGGTGTGAAGGGAATGAGAACTGATAGCTCTATATATAGAAGTATCTATATGAGGAGGCTTAAGAGTGGACTGTGCAGGAGGATGGAGGCTTGCTGGGCATACTAATGAGGGTAACGCAGGCCGGTCTGTACACGCCATCTATTAGCAGCGAGTCTGCAGGCTTGTATTTATGTCTTTGTGAGGACCAAAAAAAGGTTTTTGCAGAGGTCTTTGCGTGTTTATTTGCGTCATATGTGTAACTTGAGAACCTAGGGAACAAATAGCGCGACGGGCTTTAGTATGACTTTGCTTGAAACAGCTGATGGTGTGTATGTGTGTGTGTAAGGGATGATGTGAGGCCCAGAGCTGTCAGCCTCTAACGCCATCATGGTATCCACGAGATCCCAGGATCACGCTCTGCTACACAAGTGCCTTCTCATTGTTCAGTATGTGTGTGCTGCATATATATACGCTGCCCCTCTTCCTCATCATGCCCCCCCCCCTTAAGTTTTCACATATGAATGCTTTACATACATAAAAACATTCATGACCATAGTGATTCATGAAAGAGCACTTTATAAAAACATGTCTGCACGGGTGACTCAACAATCCCTGCAGACTTTAAGTGATATGATTCTCCGAGTACTATTTTCATCCTTTTATCCTTTACTTCCTGTTAGTGTAAATCTATCACAGCAGTCTGTCCTGGTGGGATTTTGGAGAGGTGTGTGTGGGCGCGGAGGAAGCAGAGCTGCAAGCGAGGGAGGAGAGATGACTGCACTCAATCCGCACAGATTAATCGTAGATTGGTGATTTTGTCAGAGAATCGTTACCTCTTGCTCCAGATTAAACTCTGACCACTTCATAAAGACAGAACATTTACAGGATTGGGAGCAACATTATCCTGTGACTAGACATTTTATTTGAAAACCAACAAAGGATTGTTGATTCCTATATATGTATTTTGATACCATTATGCTAAATGGAAAACGGTATGTCCTTCAAAAATTTTATTTCAAGTTTTTTTAAATGTGATGTCATGAATTATGTAACCTCAGTCTTTGGCTTGTTGCCCTGTGTGTGTGTGTGTGTATGAGCGTGTGTGTGTACTGCCCCTCCCCATTCACAATATAGTAACATTAAAGTAAAACACAAAGACACAGCCTGTTAAACAATGTTGCAACATCCACACGGGCCATATGAAGGCATAATATACATTAAATGAACTCAATCTTGTGTTTTTTAGGCTGATAATTATCTCAATAATAAACAAGTTGCTAGATTAGCTCTTCTCCAACCTAAAACCAGTACATTTATCTTTAAAAACAAATCATTTCTTAACTGTACATACTGTAAAGAATATCTGCATACTTTATACTTTAATAGTATAAAATACTGATAATGATGTTGTTTTTGTGCAAACACAATTATGATTTTAAACACATAAAAGTTGGGGGGGGGCAGCTGAGCAGCTAGGCTCTTCTGCAGGGGGCATTTGCCCCCACTTGACCCTCTGTAAATTCGCACCTGCTAACTAATGGCGGCTTTCTTCAGAACTATAACTGTAGATGATCATCAACACTCAGCTGCTGTTTTTAATTATAAATTGGCACAAACTGATTTGATATCTGCGCCTAATTATCATCACAGCTGTGAGTGCAAACAACTAAATAATTAGGCAGCAGATTAGGCCTTTATGTGTTTTAATCTGGTGTCTTCTCAGCCCACTTTCCACTTTTCCTCTCCTTGTCTGTTTCAATCTCTACCTCTCACTCCCTCTGGCCAGCACACATTGTTGGCCTATGATGCAATCCCTCGTCCCTGCTAGTTTAAGTTTTCCAGCCAATCAGGGCACACAGCAGTAGGAGGATATCCAATCCACTCATGCTCATAAACCACCGCTGACAGTAGGAGTAACTTTAAATTCACAGTCCCACCCTCTGTTGTCATCCCCGTTCTGCCCTTTTCAGCATGTGTGTGTTATTTGGAGAACGGGAAAGCGAGAGAAGGAAAAGGGAATAGGAAGAGCGGTCAGCAGGGCTGAAGGGGAGAGACGACAGGGGAAGTGGGCGGCCAAGTGTGAGTCAGGGCCTGTGCTGATTTTTCAATCTTACACTGGTTTATCACAAAGCTGCTATGGAGTCTTCTAGCCTGATCTGCTCGACTCTGCTGACAGTAGGTAGACGTTCTGTCAATTATGGGTTAGTGTGTATGAAACTTTACGCTATCTGCTCAGTTGTCGCCGGTGTGAAGTGTGTGAGTTTGTGTGTTTGTGCAAACTGTCAGCATATATTCTTTGGTGCTATACAGGTGCGTGACAGGGATATCTGCACTCTTTTCACTGTCTTCTCTATTGAACTGTCTTTTCTTACAGTCTCCTTTCTCTGACGAAGAAGATATTTTATTTCCTGTTTCTTTCCCACATGTGTTTGTGTGTTGTCACACACAGATCTGCAGCAACCATGCGCATAAACACACACAAACAACACTCTACCAATGCTAATGTTGATCTACTAAGGGTTTGGGGAAATACTCAGTCTAAGGTTACCAGCAACATTAAGGCTGCCTTACGGTGTTTATAATTATAACACATTTCATTTTGATTCAATTAGTTGACAGCTGTCTGCAGGACTTTCAAAGCCTGTCCCGCTGCCTTTAACTGTGTTGTTGTCTTTTTTTTACTTGCCAGACTGTAACCTGAATATAGTTCCTTTAGAGCATCTAGACTGAGAATTGCAGCCTACTTAACAATTTTTGGTGAACCACTTTTTGCTATGACCATGCACACGAGAATCAATTCATATATGCACTTCATGTTTCAGTCAGAACTTAAATATTTAGTTCAAAAGAAATCTTAAATGAAGTTCAAGCTACTTAAAAATATCTGTGACAGACACCGACCAGATGCTCATGTCCATCATACTGTTTTGAGACATGGTTATTATTTGGGATTTACTGCAATTGCAAAAATATTACAAACAGTAAACAAATGGACACAGCCACTTTAATCTGCAGCAGTCCTAAGATTGCGGTCTTATTTTAGTCTCCCTATCATCGCTTCCTCTCCCCACCACAAATACATGCATCTAAATTTAGACAGCCGTCATTACCGAATGATGATATTAGCGTCAGTGTGTTCTGGCAGAGACAGAGAATGACAGAGAGGTGTGGCAACTGTACTGAAGTAAACCGTACATCCTGTGGTTGATGCCTTTTTAAATCAATAGTCTATAGAGACATTCAAGCTTCTTTTGTCCCACAGAGACAACCAGATACTCTTGAAGGGCCTGGCTTTATAGGGTCCAATACATTATTTGAATTAGACTAAACATAAGCTTCTTACCACTAATTATTGCCATCGCAGGCCCTGAATGTCCCGTCCCAGAGTGTGAATATGACATGTTGTTCTCACAGTTGACAGCATAAGACACAACCTTTGTCCTTCCAGTTTAAGAATTGGTGTGTCAGTTGATCCTCTTTGCAAAGATTGTGGTTTTGTGTGTGTGTGTGCAGTCAGTAGGCACAACAACAGACAATAGCCCGGGCACAGAGATGAGATAGGATTGAGTGTTGTATTAGATCTAGCAGTGACAGATGTGCAGACAGGGGGAGAGTGTGGTGGGGAGTGATGATTTTCAGTGCGTGTGTACGTGTGAGTTAGAGAGACACAAAGAGTGTGTGTGTGTGTGTGTGTGTGTGTGTGTGTGTGTGTGTGTGTGTGTGTGTGTGTTGTTTTGACCTACTGAGAAAATGTGTCTGTGGAGCTAGTAAGCAATACAAAGATTAAAATGCATCAAAAGTGCTCAGATTAGGTGAAACAAGTATATTATGTTGAGTGTCATAGTCACTCCCCATGGAAAACCACTGGTGGAGATGATTTGTGTGCATTATTTTAGTTCTAACAACATGTTTTTGTGTAGTTAACATCTGATCTTTTCCCTTTCATTTGCTCACTGGGTGCACAATAAGAACATGCGGCCGTTCCATCTTTACCATACTGTGAGCATTCTGCTGTGTGTATTAGGACTTGTGCTGATGAGTGGTAGGGTGGGCCACGTTGGAGACAGCACTGTTTTTGTTTTACTGCTTCACTGTGATGATCGCTACACAGGGCTCTGCCTCTGTAATCTCATGTCTTATAGTCATGTGTGCCTTGTCAGTGGCCATCAAAATTAAAACATAGGATTATATGTTGCTATTGCTCACAATTACTGTATGTAAATACAGTTTTGTAAAACACATAATGACTAACATACACAGACTAATATAAATGAATCGCACACATTTATCATACATTATGTAAATTTATTTCCAACTTTTACATGTAAATCTATATTTTTCATGTGGTCTGTAAATGTAAACTGTTTTGAGTCACCTGTGTTTGTGTATGTTGGTAATAAGTGAATGTGTGTGTGACTCTCACGACTCTAGGTCCGTGCATCAGAGTTGTCTATTTTTAGTGTATTCAGGTGAGGCCAGGAAACCTGATAATGCATTATTGTCCATTTGAAGTAAAGGCTTCTTTCCAACCACTCATATTGTTTTGTTGTAAAGATTTTTCTTTTATTTTCCTGCTTTGGTGTTAACTGAGATTCTTAATGAAAATCCTGATCATACTGGTTTGTCCACAGAGACTGTTATCTGTACACTCAGGACTGGTTCCTGTCTCTATTTCACTTAGTTCTCATTCAGCAGGAATTTGTGTGGTATTACTCCAGAAATAACACCGTAACAATGGACACATTTTTATACTAATCAAGGAATTAACCAGCTTTGTTAACTTGGCTCCTGGTACCTACTGTTATAAAGTAAAAGAAATAGCTGCCCTGAAAGGGACACTCGGTAGGTGAACACCATGTAATTATCTTTGTCTCTCTGCAGGTTAACTACTGTCGTTGTCCGTGGCTTTAAATTCCCTTTGCCATGGCAAAGCGGGAGGCGGGAAGCACCAGCCCTGTGGTGCGTCAGATAGACAAGCAGTTTCTGGTCTGCAGTATCTGCCTGGATCACTACCACAACCCCAAGGTCCTGCCCTGTCTGCACACCTTCTGTGAAAGGTAACTAACATGTGAGCTCTCTGTTTCATCTGCCACCAGATGTCTCAAATTCCCATGTTTGTCTATCTAATGTACACTTTTCTTCACCATCTCCACCAGGATAAGTACAGTCACAGCACAGCATCAGAGGCTGTCATTGTTAGGAGGCACAATTACAATGTTCCAATCTACAAATCCTTTACTTTACTTTACTTTGCTTGGCAGACGCTTTTATCCAAAGCGACTTACAAGAAGAAGACACCAGCAATTCCAT